>NNCF01125837.1:156646-213666 GCA_002313205.1 Laupala kohalensis
AGGTCAGAAAAGAGAAAGGAAGGAGCATGGCACAAGCAAGTGGAAGCAATGCCAGACTCAGCTCGGGGCCCCGTGTTTGCCAAACACGTACTTACTAGATGTTAGTCCCCTGGGGCGAGGCAGGAAAATGAAAGATACCCTAGCCCTAATGGCGTCGGGATCGAAAAGAACAAGAGGTGACCAAGGAAGGTCAGAAAAGAGAAAAGAAGGAGCATGGCACAAGTAAGTGGAAGTAATGCCAGACTCAGCTCGGGGCCCCGTGTTCGCCAAACACGTACTTACTAGATGTAAGCCCCCTGGGGGGGATAGAGATATAGATAGATGAGGGTGGTACCGTGCCTCGCCTTCTACCTCTGGCGACGCGGGGGGTTCAAACCCTGTCTGATCGAAGTAGAATTCGTGGTGCTGGGCGAAGCGAGGTTCGCGACAGGTTTTATCACCCGCCTCGGGGAGGTGCGTAAGGAAACTCATCCACTACCATTGTAATTCCCCTTCCAAATCGAAAGAGGCACTATAACCTCTATTTCCGACCCCATTGAGACAAGGCGGAAAAGGGTTAAGGAAACACCCTTAAAATTTATGTGAACTGTTTTAAGACAATTAAACAAGAATCATTTCAGATTCATACAGTTACTCGTACTAGGATTATCCCGTCGTTTGTGGTTCAAGATATCCCCAAACATCTGTTGTTGTTCCACGATCGTCCACTAACGGTCCTGAGTTCTCATCAGAAAGAGTGACCAAAGCAGAGGAATCAGCACCATTGAGCTGTTTGACGGGTTCTCCACCAAACACTCAATGAAACACGGATTCAATCTATGAATGATAGTTAGTTAGGTTTTATAGCGTTTCGACAACTAAGGCCGTTGACTCCCATTTTCTAATACGTCATTAGTGAGAAAACGCAATATAAATAAATAGATAAATAGATAGATAGATATATAAAAAGATAAATAGATAAATAGACAGATAGATAGATAGATAAATAGATAAATATATAAATAGATAAATAAATAAATAAAATACATTAATTCTCAAAAAATTATTCTGTACAAACTGCAAATGACTACGTGGAGGGCAATGCACTAATTTACTCTTCAGAAGCAATCAAGGAACCATCCCATCAGTTCTGATCAAGGACCCCAAGGCAGAGGCGGATTGAAAATTTCAACACCCTTCTACTTAAGATAAAGTTAGCTACGTGTTATAATATCAACAAATTTGTATTTAACACCAAAAATTTATTTCTCAATTACGTATCATTATCGAACAATAGATTATTCGGAAATTGTTTATAAGTCGTGAGTATTAATAATAACACTGAGTTCAAAATGTATTATTTCAATAGATACCGACACTAGATAACAGTCTAGAAAACTATTTATAAAAATTCCGCCTCTACCCGAAGGAAAAGCGGAGAAAATCTCGGGTCAGGAAAACTCGCGTTACAGAATTAATGTACGCAAACGTACATTTATTGAAAGAGAGAAATAATAATAATGAAAAACTACTTTGCAAACTTTGTCTGACATGGGAACGGTTGAAATGTCAGGAACCACCTTCTGCGTTGCCCGAATCGCTGCTTCATCAGTTTCTTCCTTACCAGTAATACATGTTCTATAAAGTTTTAATTCAATTTGTTATAGACTGAGTTCAACTAGTCTCGTGACATTTTATATTGGTCTCTTTTAATTCGTTTCTCAAATTTTCACTTACGTTTGGTGAAATAGAATATCAATTAATAAATTTTTGTGAAATAAAGTTAAAATAAAGTTTGGTACATAATACTCAACTTTGGCACGGTTGTGTACATTAATTCTGTAGTCCCATCCTGGCCCGGGTTTTTCTCCGGTTTTCCTTCGGGTAGAGGCGGATTTCTTATACAGGTTCTTATACAATTACTTTTGTCTAGGGGCGTGTTTATTATAACAATAAATCGTGAATTTAGTGTTATTTCAATTCTTATGATTTTTAAACACTATACTCAGAATAATCTATAGTTCGATAATAACTTGTACATGTAAATTTACAAACATATTTGCGTTAAATTACAAACATATTGACATTATATATGTATTATAACTCGCAGCTAACTTTTTATCTTATCTAGGAACTTTTGCTGAAATTTTTGAATCCGCCTCTGCCTTAGGGCCCTTGATCGGAATTGATGGGATGGTCCCTTGCTTGCTTCCGGAGAGTAAATTAGTTTATTGTCCTCCACGTGGTCATACGCAGTTTATACTGCTTTTTAGACAATAAATTTATTTATAAATAATACATGTATAGAAATAGCAGGAACCATACTGAATAAATCACGAACAATTGTATTTGTAATCAATGTTCGTTTCGTTTCATATAAGAACTACATAAATATTGGGGTCATAAATGTATCATTATTTGAATGTAATAATTATATTTCACGGAAATAAATAAATAAAAATATAGTTTTTACGGAAATCTTGAAAATAAAGCCGCCTCTTATCATGTGAAGGGTCTTTAAATGAGTCCCCAAATATCATTAAAATAAGTAAACTTTAACATAAATATTCTTTGCAACATTTTGAAAATGAGTAATAGTTTAACTTATTAATATATAAAGCTCGAATTTCAATATCAGTTCTTTTTAATTCAGTGGATCGAAAGATTTGAACTGGTAGTCAGCCTACAAACACTTTTGTGAATAAAGGGGCTTTCAAAAATAATCCGCCTCAGCAGTGGCGCAGGTGTTGTCGTTCGATTCCCGATGGGGTCAGAAAATTTCTGGATTTTCACATTAATTTCCCAAACCTTCCTTCCTCTATCCAGCTCCTCCTAGTATCAATAACTCTAACTATTACTAACTACTTCTACTAACCCCTCCACGAGGATCAAGTTGTTGGTGAATTCAGCTAACCGACCCACCTACCACCCAACTCCTAACTACTATCGCTCCATGTAGATAAGCTGCGATAACAAACTACATGTGCCATTTACAAATACAACATTATACAAAATAAAAAAATATTCCCGACCTGCGTTTCATGAAGATTAGGTACAGCGCTGGTGTACGGGTAGGTGAATCATAATTATGTAATTAAGCGAAAAATATATCCTTCTTCCCTTTGGAAAGGGTTTTTCAAAACTTGAAGAATTTCGGTCATTTGATATCCTGTTTCCATTTCTGTGATCAGAAGCAGATGATGATGATGATAATAATAATAATAATAATAATAATAATAATAAATTTATTGTCAAAAAAACAGTACAAACTGCGTATGACCACGTGGAGGACAATAAACTAATTTACTCTCCGGAAGCAAGCAAGGGACCAATTCCATCAATTCCGATCACGGGCCCTAAGGCAGAGGCGGATTCAGAGAGGTAGATCCTATAGTCGGTATGTCAAATATTAGGATTTGTCTCAGTTTTGGAAACAAAATTCTATGACTTGAGTATGGTGGAAGAGACGTAACAGATTAATAATATCTTCGTACAGAAGAATTATGAGCATCCGTCTAGAAATTTATGGAGCTGTAGCGGAGATTTATGCTCGCGTGCAAGTTTGGATTCCATCGCTTTCCCATCGTTTCATCGGAAAACTGATTCCTTGAAAGAAACCGAGTGAACAGTGCGTGGGAACGCACACGCAGCAGGATACGCATACCACGCACAGAAGCTCTCCTCCCTTCCCCCCTTCTTGTTTCTTGGTGACACAAATTGCTTTGACAAGTGTATTGCGAGAATCCGCAATTTTACGATGAGTAGCGTAATCGCGTAGAGAATATCGAACCTTCCAATCGTAATCTACGTCCCCCAAGATATTTTCACAATAATTTTATTCGAGGTCAATCAATTTGGAGTGAACTATAAATTTAAGGAGGAGAAAGTTTCACGAGGAATGTGTACTAAAATGAGGGGAATGTTGCTTATCACGAAAATGAAATGAATCAAAATCAGTCGCTTAACTGTTCGTATCGAATCTCGCAGTAAACGTTTCGTCCTCTCCGATTTGTTTCATGTATTTATCATCATTTTCTACTCCACTGCTGTAGGGCCGTGTTTGTGAGAATATTCGAGGCACTCGTTGCCACGGTCCCTTTGATACATATTCCATTCTGATAGGATCAAACTTCAGGAAGAACATAATTTTCAGTTTTATCTTCCCTTCTTCATAAAGAGATGTCGTTTCCATTAATTCGGAAGGTTCTCATAATAAACATATTGTGCAGCAGTTGCTACCAATGGCGGATCCAGACCGCAATCAAGGGGGGAGGAGTATCCGGGATCGTTTTTGTTTAAAAATCATAGTTTTAGAACACAAATTTTATAAATATTACCTTTAAATGAAATAAATAATTAACAATTAATCTGATATTATTCATTTTATTGATCTGGTATTATTGATAACAACAATTATATTATTAATAACAATTATTAATCTGGTAACACTTTTACAAAGTACGTCATTTATTATCTTCAGTTTCATCTGTCAAGAGATCAGGTCCAATTGGGGGGGGGGGCNTCTCCCCCCCCCCCCGCCATAGATCCACCAACGGTTTTTACTAAAGAGTTCTGTGTATCGTGTATCGACAAACGTAACCTTCATATACTCAAATCTCCCTTGATTTTTCGTCCCTTCTCTGCGTGAATAGACGGAGCGAATCACACGTACAGAGCATTCAAAAAAATGTCTACGACTTCATGTTATTTCACCTTACACCTTTTCCTTTCCAAGATAATAATTGCATTTAAAAATTATATAAAGAAAAAACGCTTCTTCACTCATTTATTTTAAAACCGTATAACTTCACTTCTTGATTTCTGACAAATGATCCCTTGTATGCTGTTCCCTGTCGTGTACTATCCCTAACTGTTCTGATGTACTGTTTATATTGTTAATGCCAAGTATGAACCTGACTGAAATTGGCCTACAACTATATAAATTATACATTTATATTACTTAAAGGCAGTTAAGAACAATTTTTTTTTTCAACTACGTAACTTGAAAGGGAAATGAACACCAAAGCATTAAGAGATTGTTTGTTTATCTTTCTGTGTTAAGTTTCTTCTGCCCGGATTTTACAATAATTCGTAATTACGTAAATATATAGCGTACAATATTTGAACAATATTTTTGTGGGTTTTCTTCGAGGCGGATAATTTTTAAATTTAAGGAAACTGAAAATTTAATATCACGAAAGAAGAGAAATGTAGAAACTAAGATGTGAATTCAGAATGTTATGTAAGAACCCTGGGTAACCGCACCGGGCAGAATGATCTAAAAATATCCAGACGTGTTGACAGGTGTTTTAATACCAGAACATCTAGTGGTGATCGTTTGAAGTTTTTTAAAAAGACTTTTGGCCCGGTAATTTTGCTATTTTCATGTAAATACAAGATACACAATTACGCCTCTTATGCAAGTAGCTGTTCACCAAGTTGTGTGTGTCCTGGCGCGGGACTCGGAAACCCAGTTGACGCAGCTTCAAGATCTAACTGGGACGAGGAAAATGTTTGCTGAGATAAATGATGATTATTAATTAACTTTCATTTGCAATGAAAATGTCGTAAAGATGTCTCTGATGACCCTAGTTTTTACTGTCTGCCTTTTTAATGAGGAATACTTATCAAATGGACGTTTGAGTTCTCGCTTCAGCACAAACGAGAGCATCGCGCTCAGCTGTTTTCCAGTTCCGGAAGACGACATGCTGAGAATCCTGCATTTACTGTGATCTTATTTTATTTCATCATGAACTATTAATTGAATACAAATTTTCTGTTTATTTATTTACCCTCCGTTCGGTGAGACAACTCTTCTCATTACGAATCAACGTTTTCATTTTATTTGTAAATGGGAAATGTGGCTTAGTGCTATTGAAACTTACCTACATGGTGCGATAGTAGGTAGGAGTCAGGTGGTAGGGGCTATTGTTAGTAGGTGGTTTTACCAACAACTTGGCCCACGTGGAGGTGTTAGTAATAGTTAGTTAGTGACATTACGAGTTGTAGTTGGAGGTGAATAGAAAAAGGAATGTTCACCTTTCAATTGTTACATCTATTGGGTTACTGGGACATAGAAGTGAGAAGCTAACACATTTTTTCTGATCCTGCCGGGAATTGAACCCGCAGAGACTAAGTGGCAAGCAAGCATGCTAACCTTTTTTTAAAATATCTACCGCCCTCACATCGCGGTAGGTCGCCAAACTTACACGTATTCCATACTTTCCAGTATTACATCACGCATTCCGTTGTATACATATCCCATACACTCATTTAATTCCCATCAATCAACAACTGCTGTAAGTAATTTCCAAATAATGGGCGATTCGCCAATAAGTCATTTTAAACAGCTTTCCAATTTAAAAATATAATTTTTTTTCGATCAATATATAACAAATTAGTATCCAATAAACTAATTTAACGAATTTGTTTTATTCCGAACTACGGAATATTAGTCAGGATGCACTACTACATCATTTCATACATTTTCCATCGAAATTCTTTGTATAACGTCTATTTCCTTCACCCACGATCACGAGTTTGATATAATATTACTTTCTGTTAATGTTAGGGAAATCGTGTCTACACTCTACTCATCTACCACTTGTTCATTTTTTAAACTTTGAACAATCTTTCTCCTGTTGAGCTGCAACACTTTCAGAATAAATTCTTACAACGATTTCTTTGACGAAGAATGTCTGTTAGTTTGCATGTCTGTATTTTATACGAAACTACAGTTTCCTCCGAGTTCTGAGAAATTTTGCACACACCTGACCATTAAAATCTAAAGGAAGTTTATTGTTTACATGAGATTACGATAAACACGCTTATGTAGAAATATAACTATACAAGAAATGATAAATTTTACCCCTGCTTTAATTTTGTCATAAAGAAATGCTTATTACGGAATGTCACCTCCAGAATAAATTTTTGAATTCCTCTGTGGGTATTTACATGGTATCAATCTTTCAAACATTTGTAACTTGTAATTTTTTTTCTGGTGAGTAAATTTTATATTATTATTAAGGATACATGCATTAAAACTATTTTTATTTTAATCCATTATAATAAATGGTGTGGTATATTATACAATGACTTTACCAGTTGATGAATTTACATTATTAAACTAAATATCAACTAGAAAATAAAAAACCAAATGGTAGAGTTGGAGTTGAAAATAACATCCTTTATTGAATTAAAATAAATCTGTGTCTTAAACAGAAAGATTCTCAGTGAATGACAATGCAAATCGGATTGAAAGTGACTTTGTAAATTAGCCAATTAGGAGTGGAGAGGTTGAAAGTAAAACTGGTGGCTGCGCCCGATTTGCGGATTTCCTCTCGCATATTTTATAAGGGTAATCATACTTCGCCACGCGATGAGGCAAATTGTAGCTCAGACAGAATCAATTACCTCCACCGTCTGAGCGCTCGGCACGGCGGTCAGAGGCCGTCCGTCTGCTCCTCCTCTAGAGGTCTCCAAACAACCGCTACCTCCCCCCCCCCGCGAAGGGGTTTGTTTTTTCTGTCTGGCGCGCAGCGGGACTCCGGAATGTTTGATGAGCAGTTAAATCTATTCTTGTGCCAGGGGTATCAATGTTCGACCCACTGTGAAAAAAAGATAGATTTGATAAAAAAACAACAACTTAAGGTAGTACTTTACTCAGTCACAATAATTTCCCTAAAATTGTTCAATATGGCTGCCTTAAACAAATTGCCAACCTCTACGAAACAAATCCTTGAAACTCACTCGCGTGCAGATAGCGGTCCGCAATGTTATTCTCATCATCTGATAATGTGAGGTTAAAGCGTCCCGCTACATATTGCTAGAAAGATTTGAGGAAAAGCCTGGTCTCAAAGAATTTAAGTAATATCCAAATAAATGTTAATAGTAGTCACAAAAGCAACTAGTTGCTTAAAGAAATACGAGTTAATAACTCAACAAACAACGACTCTAATACTTTTTTTCATTTTTCATTATTTTTAGGTTCAGTTCTTCTCAGCTCTAAGGGTACCGTACCTCCATGTTATTTATACAGCATTGATTGATCAACTATTCACCGCAGCAACCCAGAAAACTATTAGTTTGATGCAAATCCGTCCTCTCCAATTATTTTTTCGTTTCATGTCGTTTCCACTCCCTTTAGGGGATAAAGGAGTGTGTCATTTCCATGGGGAATAATTAAGACTTCAACGATATCAGGGGTGACACCTTTCATTTCAGCGACGCCAAAAACTGTGACTTTGTCATTTCCGCTAATTTTTATATGACATCTCCTTCCCTAGGGTTGATGGGCTGAAAGGGGGGTGATCATGGACTTATACGAAATCGGGGATGTCACTATTCATTTCAGTGACCCCGAAAGTAATGTTTTCAACACCAATATCGGTCATTTCCGCTTATTCTTAAATTTCATCCTCTTCCCACACCATCCTCAGGGGATGCTAGGAGTGTCTCTCTACCCACTGAAGGTGAATTTTGACTTACACTATTTCAGAATATCATTATTAAACTCAGCGATATCGAAAATTGAGAACTGGACACTTCCATGTCATTTTCTATAACTTTAAAATAGCATTCCTTTCCTAGGGATATATAAGGGTTGATCGTGGGTTTGAGTGTCATCGCGAATGTTAGTCCTAGTTTCAGCGGCCACGATGTCTCAACACTAATGTCTCAACACTAATGTCTCAACACTAATGTCTCAACACTAATGTCTCAACACTAATGTCTCAACACTAATGTCAATCATTTACGATTACTTTTAAATTTTCTCCCTCTCACCCTCTAGACGATGGATCTCGTTCATAGGTCTTCACTTTAGCATCCTCAAAAATGTAGTCATTACCAGTATTGGTTGTTTCCGATTATTTTTAAATATAATCCTCCCTAGGGGTGCAAGTAATGTTTCCAACACAATGTTTGTTGCCAGATAGTCAGTCATCGCTGCACCGATTCGCTGAAATTGCTTCAGGCAGTCGAGAGTTACAGTGCGTCATACACCTATCTAATAAGTAGATTAATAAAAATTGTGGAAGAAATTAGTTTATACTCTTATAATACTGTGTTTTATTAATATTCCATCTCAGTTTTAAAATCGTGGACATATATCATATAAATGTAAATTTTCCATCAATCCGAATAATAGAAACACCACACAGTGGAACTGAGTCACTTTTATAAATGTCTCATGCATTGAAATAACATGTCAACTACAGTAAATACTCCAGAGATTATATCCATTTAAAGTACCCTAAACTTCATTATTGTGAAAATGCTCAATACTAGTTCTGTCCTTCAAAACTAGTTCTGCCAAAACCAGTTTTGGTCGTTTTATTTCGTCCAATGGCCGAATTCGTGCTTTGCGCGTAACGTAGTCAGTTTTGTAATAAATCTGTATCGTTGTAAATTTGAAAAACATGTTCTTAAAAACCGGGAAGTAAAAGTATTAGGACCTTACAATATAGATGGATTTTATTTTTTCCTGAGCAAAAGAAGATTAGCGTAAAAGAAAAATCGTACGCAACGCTGGGTAATCAGTTAATCCTTAATAAATTGAGCACAAACACCCTTAGTGTACTCGTATAACCGTGCATTAGAATGTGGGAAATCATGCACGAATTAAAAAATAGATGTGACACCGTGAAATGAGGTGAATTAGCAAGAACACCATGTAATGAGCTTTTGGTTAATGCAATAAGTCATCGCACACGTGCGAAAAGAAAGTCCCATGAAAACGCGTGGGGTCTAGACTTCTGTTATCTTCATTACTAGCCGAGTCTCACGAATGAGTCTAGTACGGCGATGTTATCTATGCGATAGCAAGTTGCTCATTGTTTCTATTGAGGACAACAACAAGATGGGTACTCGCCAGGACGAGAAACAAACAAAATAAATAATTAACAAGCTTACGACCTTTATGGAAGAATAAATTTTTATATTCAGTTTTATTAATTTTGGACAAAGAAGTTAATTATTACAAACGTATATCAGAAATGATACTTACTAAAAAATACAGGCGGGAGTTTGAATTTACGCACAGACACTAAAAAAAACTATTTGGTTTATAACATACAATATTATCACATGTTTGTGTAGCTTCTGCTTTTTTGTGAACATATTTTTTGTGTTTATATTTCTGTTTATATCATGTTCGTTTGTCCTGTTGTTATGTTTATTGTTATAATTTGTTTTTACTTGGTCACCTGACGACGGCGTAAATTCACGTCGAAACGAAGTGAGCTCTTTAAATAAAAAAATATTCAGAGTCCATAAAAGGTCGTAAGATTTTAATTATTTATTTAATTAGATAAAACATAGTGGACGTTAATAGTAGTGAACTATAAACTAAATTTTCTCTCCGGAAGCAAGCGAGGGACGTATTCCATCATTTCCGATCCTAAGGCAGAGGCTAAGGATTTAGCGTTTCAGCACTTTACTCCTAGCAATACGAATAGTTCGGTACGTGTTACTAAATTAATAGAATAACAACAAATCCATATTCAATTAAACACAAAAACGTTATTCAGAATTTCGTATTATTATCAAACTATAGATTATTCGGAAGGATTATTGATAAACGGTTGGTGACTATTAAATAACACTAACTTTGAGATTTATTGTTTCAATAGATGCCAACCATAGACAAGAGCCTAACAAGTCTCTATATAAAAAATGCACCTCCACCCGAAGGAAAACCGGAGAAAAACTCGAGCCAAGACGAAAATTGCCATACAGTCCCTGGTTTTGCCGTTGCTCTGGTAGAGAAATGATTTTTCGTTCATATGACGTTTGCTGGGGAAAATAATTCAATTTTGAGTGCAATTTTTCTTCCATGTTTGGGGCTGCCAAATTTAAAACACGTGTTTTCGGTAAGTCTTACGTTTTAGACCGTACAATAAACGTTTTTTTACGTAATTAAGTTAAACTATTTGCGTTTGCGTGAGTTTAAGGTAAATCATTACAAAGATTTATATAATTTACGAGAATAATAGAAATAGTTGAAAATGAAGTCTGAAACTCGAAGAAAATATCTTTAAAAATTGTGTTGATTATAATAAACTTGAAATTGATCTAACCAGTGGTTTCTACGAAATAATTACTTTAACTTTACTGATAGTCCCAAACTAACAAATCGATATCTTTACCTTTCTTTAAAAAAAATTATTTACATGTAAGAGCGCTAAAAATGGATCATAAAAATTTAACGCTTATTTATGTTTTAATTTTTTTTTTCGAAAATAAACGAAGCGTGAGTGTAAACATAAATATTTCATGCGTTCGGCAGACGCGTATAATTTTTACTTCGTCATTGAGTGGTGGAAATAGGATTTACGTTCGCGAAAGAAATGTTTTGAAGAGAAGTTAATCCGGAACTAGAAGCTGTACCAATTTCAAATTCCTCTCCACAATCTAACGGCGATTCCATTTCTCGTGAGTCACTAACTCTTTGCAAAAATAAAATAATTATATTTCATCATAATGTCCAATCCCTTTCAAACAAATTGATAGAATTGAAATTCTGGTACACGAAAGTCGATTAGATTTGCTATGCCTCACAGACCATTGGCTTTCAACTAACATCATCAACGATACGGCTATTTCTAATTATTATTTAGCAAGTTCGTACTGTCGGCAAAATTTTAAAGGCAAAAATCCCCACGGAGGTACGTGTATCTACGTTCGTAATGATATTTTATCTTCTCCACTGACAGGCTACGAGAACTTCTGCGTAGATAGTGTGTTCGAAATTTCTGCAGTTAAACTGACCGACACCGGTATTGTTGTTTTGTGTATTTATAGACCTCCTCAATCAGATCTTGACATATTTTTTCGGAACTTCGAAAGTGTTTTAGAAATATATCGCACATAAATCTACTAAATGTGTCGTTATATGTGATGGTTTCAATATCAAATGGTAGACGGGACCGGGATTCGAACCCGGGACCTTGAGCTTTACGCGCTCATGCGCTTACCGACTGCGCCATCCCGTTCGCTTTTCATTCGACGTAACATGATTAATCTGTTACCTGGCGGTGAGGTTCACCGCAATCTAAGAGATTTTCTAACTTGTACATGTAAATTTACAAACATATTTGCGTAAAATTACAAACATATTGACATTATATATGTATTATAACTCACAGCTAACTTTTCATCTTATCTAAGAACTTTTGCTGAAGTTTTTGAATCGGCCTCTACCTTACAGCCCTTGATCGGAATTGATGGGATGGTCCCTTGCTTGCTTCCGGAGAGTAAATTAGTTTATTGTCCTTCACGTGGTCTTACGCAGTTTGTACTGTTTTTTGACAATAAATTTATTATTATTATTACTTCAAACATCTGAACATCACACCGAGTATAAACGTCACGGATCACGCGTCGTGTTGAAATATTTCTCATAAAATGTCAGTAAAAACTTACCTAAAGAAATTATTCTGAACATAAGACGTTTCCACGGGTTGGACTTGGAGGATGCATGTACGTGAATTAATCGTGACAAATTTAAATGTTTTCCAACAAAAGTGATGCCCATCTGGTACCTCAAGGATGTCATGCTTCCTTCTCATTGAGTCACTCCGGATTCAATTCCCGGCGGGGCCAGAAGCGAATTTGTAGCTTTTCACGTGAATGTCCCAGTTCATATAGCTGTGACTACTGAAAAGCAAAACCTTCCTTCCTCTATCCACCTCCTACTGTTCCTAGCGCAACTAAATCTTACTATTACTAACTACTACCGCCCATCTTCTATCTCGTATGGCCCCTTTTAGATAAGCTTCAATAGCTTAAGATAAGCTAAATTTTATCCTTTATTGTTATTTTAGTTAAATGTCCTTAGTATTTTTATATCACTTTTACCGATGTGTCACAGAACATTATTATAAAAAAAAATTAACTTTTCCTGGCGCGATAAGCATTAGTCACGAATCCGTTGCGTTCGGCAGCCATATTTTTTAGATGGTCTCGTATATTTCAAACGAGTTAAGCGAGTTCCTCAATATCATTTGTTACTACGCAATTAAATGATAGATTCAAATTACATCACGTTTTTTTTTCTTTGTTAATATTTGTATTGTTGTGCTTTAAAACTAATACAATAATAATAATAATAATAATAAAATCTGTCATCCGTAGTACCTGTAACCTGACCAGAGCATTTCTTTTGTTACAATAGTGTTTGAGTTGACTTGTCTTTTGGGGCCGTCCACTCAAGGAAACCCAGCAAATGTTGCTGTGAATTAGAGAGAAAATAATAATAATAATAATAATAAACAATTATACATCTTGGTGATTTGACTAACTTGGAGTGGAGCATACCTATCGATTAGAAAGTCCCAACTGCTGGCATAGGTTGATTGAATTCCGCAGTGATGTGCCTCTAGACTGAAACCCAATTCTCTTCCCGTGTCCGGGTCGCATACGAAGAGAGGGAAGTTGCTGCGACTAGTTTTTGCGACTCATAAGCTCCTCATCAACTATTCACTAACCACTGTGCGCACGGGTGACTATCCTTCTACACTTCATCTAAGAGATAAACTAAAGTACTCCTAAAGTCTGAGAATATGAGATTTACTTCATCGTCTAAAAATGGAAGGAATAATTCGATATCGGAAGGGGAAGAAAAGAAAGATCACACGAGTACTAACAATGTAGTACACAAAACAAAATGTAAAGATTGAGCTACGTAGCTATGTAACATTACAAACAAAAAGAGGGTTAAAAACTAGAATCCAGGAACACAAAAAGAAATTTTAAAATCAGTAGAACGTGTAGTTTCCTCACGTTGCATTAATAATGATCACTTGTTGGATTGGGAAAATACGAGTACATTACTTTTGGACAAAGAGGTTAACTATTACTGACGTTGTATATCAGGAATGATATTTATAAAGAATACACATGGGAGTTTGCATTTACGCACAGATACTAAAAAACTATCTCATTTGTACAATACAATATACCAATTTATACAAACTATCTCATTTGTACAATACAATATAAAATGTTTGTGTAGCTTCTTCTTTTTTTGTAAACATATTTTGTGTTCATATTTCTGTTTATATAATGTTCATTTGTCCTGTTAAGTTTATTGTTATAATTTGTTATTAATTGATCGCCTGACGACGGCGTAAATCCACGACGAAACGTAGTGAGTTCTTCAAAGAAAATATAAAAATATTATTCGTCCATAAAAAGTAGTAAGTCTTTAAGTATTTTTTAAAATAAAGTACTCACATATGTGAATGAACTTTCTTGTGATCTGTTATTGTGTGAAGAAAAATTACTGTCGTTGAAAATTCATTTTTAATAATCACTAAATCTTATTTTTAAACGGTAATAGTTTTTCAAAATATCCCTTGTGTTCAGCCGTAATTAAGCCAATTACCAAAAATTTAATTTTACTATTTTTCTTAAGTACAGAATTGTTTGTTATGTAGCAGTTGATTATGTATTATCTGTTTTATAATTTATCTTAAAACTGAAATAAAATTCCCATAATATATCGCAAGTTCATAACTGACCCGCCAGGTATCGTACCCGTATCTTCATCGGAAAAGAGTTGTCATATAAACAACCGCCATAACACTAAATACGAGCTAAATCGTATATCACTGCATTTTTATTGATTTCTGTGTAATACTGCAATTTGCAAGTGAAATTAGACTCCATCGTCGCTGTTGAAAAATAGTTCTCGTGAATGTCCAAGATGAAGTAATAGATTTTATAAAAGGTATTGTATTCTTTTTTTTGGGGGGGGGGGGGCTTTAGGGCTCGTCAACATCGAGGTCATTAGAGCCCATGGTATTGTATTCAAAGTGTAACATAGAGTAAACACGTCCAATAGAGATCAGTAATGGTAATGAGGTAACAATGTGTAAAATCGTGATAATGAAGTTTACACTGATTCAGATCTGAACAGCGGACACGAATCAGGAAAAAAACAAAAGCAATAAAAGAAAAAAAACAAAAATGTCGGATAAATAAATGAATGAATATTAAAAAAAACGACTGTCAAAATCAGTTACCAACTGCGTAAGATCACGTGGAGGACAATGAACTAATTTACTCTTCGGAAGCAAACAAAGGGAACATCCCATGAATTCCGATCAAGGGTCCTAAGGCAGAGACGAATTGAACATTTCAGCTCGCTCCTTCGATAATAATTTAGCTGTGTGCTAGAATACCAACAAATACACTTCAATAGTTCGCGTTCATTGGCCTCCGCAGAAATGCAGCACGGATTATTCGTAAGCACAAATGATAAACAGAGCTTACTGACGTTTACTTCAACCCAGTCACTCCACTAAAGAAGAGCTTGAGAAGCAATTCCCTATTTCCTTGAAGGTCTAATGAAGGATGAGAGGGAACAAATGAAATAGGGAGTGAACCGGTGATTTATTGTATTTGAACTTACGTAGCGACGCCCTTCTGTCCCCGAAGGAACGGTTCTTCCGAGCAGCGAAAGTGTTCGGGGGAAGGGACGAGCTGAAGGAAATAGCGGAAGGGGATGTTGGCAGGACTTGTTAGGTCTATCCGAACCAACGAGGGGCAAGGAAATGTTGGCGGGACCTGTTAGGTCTATCCAACCGACAAGGAGATACAAAGAAACGTTCACTCGGCGGCGACTAGCGCAAGAGCAGCGGCAGTTCTCCCCTGAATGCAGTGGCTTTATGTAGGTCCTCTGTGCTGAGTCACTCTTTTGGAGGCGGTGACGTCACTCGCTTGGCTACGCGGGCGCCCGCTGCTGGGAATACGCGACAATACTCTTAAATAAATAATTCGAGACCTACGAACTTTAACGGCCACACAGTATATATTTTGTGATTTAAAAGTTCACAAAATATATGCTGTTTGTCTGTTAAACATCGTACGTCTCGGATTATTTATTTCATTTGATTATATAATGGTCGATAACTACACTAAAATATATTCTTTTTTATCGAGGAGAGCAACCGGGAAACGTTGAGTTTTCAGCTCTTTCCTCATATGATCATATGTACCCCGTCTTTAATAATAATAATAATTTATTAATCTGCAAGTGAGCAATGCTCGGTGGCAGATGGAAAACATAATAGACATAATAAGAATACATATAATACGATAATGTGAAATTTAAAAAAATCTATAAAATACACAAACACGGAATAAAATGCTTAGAAAATTAGTACACAAAAAGCGAGAAGGATAATACACCAAAGAAATTTTTAAAAAAATTAGGTCCATATGTGTGTGTATATATTCACATACGTACAGAAACATATTTTCACTTACCAACGGATACAGACACACACTCATACGTACAAGCAGGCTTCAATATACGTACATATACCATTACTCCTCCCATAACCTTAATGTGCAATTAATTGCTATAATATAATTAAAAGAAATTAAAAACTATAAAAACATTACGCCAAAACAGGATTGCTGTGAACAGTCACGCACACTTCACATCACTACACTTTAGAGTCTGAAAAGGCCTCAAGCCAAACAAAACCTCTAGGATTTCTGAGGACTGAAAAACTACAATTAACACTCTCATTAAGCGGAGAGAAGACAGGTTTTACTGCTCCATGCAGAGATGATGGAATGTTGAGGGGATGAACAGTTGAAGAAAGGTCATTGGCAAAGAAAGGAAAAAGTAATAAATAATAATTAATAGAGGACAGTGACATCATTACTGTTGCCTATTATTGAAAGCATTGATGAAAAAAAAAACCTAGGTGAGAATGCATATATTTCTTCCGCGTACCCTTCACGTGGAGAAGATAGGTGATAACTTTCGGTCGGGTGAAAATGGCAACGAACCCGGGACTCCTACTTTGATCTCAGGGGTGTAAACCACTACACCACCAGGTCGCCTTCCACAGCTGTACACCATAGGTCTGGGTGGAAATGATGTACAGCTGTGGAAGGCGAACTGGTGGTGTAGTGGTTTACACCCCTGCGATCAAAGTAGGAGTCCCGGGTTAGTTTCCCGGTTCGTTGCAAGGTGAGAATGTTTAAGCGGAGAGTGCAGTCAATACAAGGACATTTGAACTACTTTTTGTGGGGCTTTACGGCTCGTCGACATCGAGGTCATTAGAGCACAAAAATTCTGTACAGGTAGGGAAAATGGAGATACGCACTAACGAGAGTCAACATGACTCTCCCCGCCCGGGTGTGGGACTCGCCGAATGACTCAACCATACCAACTAAAAACCCTTCAGAATTACAATATATCAAAACATATCTCAAAACATTACAAAAAATGAGGAAAATGAAAGATACCCTAGCGTCGGGATCGAAAAGAACAAGAGGTGACGAAGGAAGGTCAGGAAAGAGAAAGGAAGGAGCCTCGCACAAGTAAGTGGACACAAGTAATGGCAGACTCAGCTCGCGGCTCCGTGTTTGCCAAACACGTACTTACTAGATGTAAGTCCCCCGGGGGGCTTTGAACTACGAACCGAACACATTTACCCTGCAACACTCAACTGCTTCGAAGGGGAGCGTAATCTTCAGCACGAGGGATGTACACGGTGCTAGTGATCACCGATTCGTGACGTCCCACAGTGGTTCTGGATGAATCTGCGTGAAAACCGGCATTTGCGACATCCTCACACTAATAATGAATAATATGAATTTAAAAAATAAAAATGGCGGACACAATATGTCCGGACAAATGGAACAAAATGATCAAAATATGAAGAAATATTGTTTCATAGTTTAAATTGAACTTTAATTTTGTAATATTTATTTATTTTATCACAATGACATTATAAATAATTTGAAACAAAATTGTCGATTCAAGAAATTACAGAAATGACATATTTTCGAAAAGCGTTCACCGAAGATCCAAAAGCAGCTGTTTTTCGTTAATTTTTATAGCAAATATCCTGAGCAATTAATTTTGTTGCATAACACTGCGGTACACATAACTGTTTCTTTAGTAATTAAATAATTACGTTTCAAATTGTATATATTGTTTCGAATGTAGTAATTATTATTCAACTCACCTTTGCCAGTTGCTCCCATTTTACAGCATTTAATTTATACTGAAATCTCTTTTACAGAGAAACTGTCGAGGAGCAGCTGCTCTCTAACGCGGTATCAGACTAACTCTATACCAATCTAGAAATAAAGAAATACCTAAATAGAAACTTTATTTTTCGTCAGTTGGCCACGTTTTTGACACTTGGAACCAGTGTGCGTCGTACAGTGGAGTATATTGAGACAGCCCCACCACCGGTGGTGCAAGTGGTAGTGTTGTCGCTCATCGATGGGGTATTCCATTCCCGGTGGGGCCAGAAAAAATTCGTAGCTTTTCACGTGAATGTCCCAGTCTCATATACAGCTGTGACTACAGAAAAACGAAACCTTCCTTCCTCTATCCAGCTCCTCCTTGTATCAATAACTATTACTAACTACTTCTACTAACCCCTCCACGTGGGCCAAGTTGTTGGTAAATCCAGCTAAGCGGTCCACCTATACTAATACCATTCTACCCTCCTACCTCCTATCGCTCCATGTAGATAAGCTTCAATAGCACTTAGCTACATTTCTCATTTTCAAATTCAACAAAATATATTGAGACAAAACCTGATCAAAAGAATTGTATCCCGTGAACTTAATGCGCTATGGCGAATTATCGTTTATATGTATGTAAACAAATGTTATATTAAGTTAAATTGATTTTTGATTCGAGAGGTTATGTATCAAATTTATATTAACAAAAGTAAAAAAAAAAGCTCTATATAATTTTTTTTATATCTTGAATAATGGACATAATGTTTGTTTACATACTAAAACAGGATTTTTCGCCATAATTTGCTGGATAAAACATTTTTGGCCAGGTTTCGCCTTGATATACTCCTATGTGCGGGACTACAAAGAGGCGTTGAAAAGCGGCATTCACTAGTCGCGTGTACACGCGCACGTTTACGAATACATAAAGCGTGGAGTGTGTCCCCTCCCCCTCCCTCAATTATAGCTCTAACAACAAAACAGCAGTGAAACTATGGAGCCTCATTACAATAAAACTATAATGTAATTCATGAATAAGAAACAAACATATAAATATTATCAAACCCGACGTACTATAAAGTTCAATCAGTTAAAACAATTATATTCCCAAACCTTACCAAATGTATGTTGTCTACGCATCTGCATATAGATAAAAGATTATCCTGAAACATTATCTTCCTTCTTGAACTCATTACAATTGACTCGGGTGATCTGAACAAGGCGTCTTCAAGATAATTCTTTTTTTGTGTAACTTCTTTAATTTCTCGCTGTTTCTCCAAACCAATGCGAAGTACAGGAATGCTATCAAGCAATCTGTAACCAGAATTTCTGGTACAATAAAAAAATTTATATTCGGGTTTTCGAAATTTTGAATTTTAAGAAACCGAAAGTGGGGCTCAGTTTACATAAAGCCGATATGAGCTGTCCAGAAATAAAGCTTCTATTCCCAATACTAAGTCAATACTGAATTTTGGTTTTGATGCGTCAATTTGTTCGCGAGTTTTATGGGGGGAAAAATTCTTAACGTACATACATACATTGCTTTCGACTTTATTTTTTTATGAATCAATTCGTGCACGCGCGAATTTTTCTAAGAAACACTTTTCGTCTGTAACAGACAAACTGTCTGTCTGTCTGTTACTGAGTCGCGACTGAACCACAGAACGGATCGTGATGAAATTTGTCAAAGAAATAGTTTAGATGTTCAGGATGAACAGAGGCTAACTTTTATTTAAGTAAAAAGGAAGAGAGAAAATGATTTCGACCTTAAATATAGATAAAAAGAGAGGTATTATTTCTTACGCCGCCGAAACGGTTAGAGATAGGTTACAATCAAGAATGGTAATATTGTGGGACTCAAAGAGTTTCCCAAAAAAGTCCACGATGGCATATCTCTATCGACAAATGATTGCCTACATTATCGAAAAATCATTATTAAAAACAGCGGTATTGAAATACTCCAATTTAAGGGAGTAATTTAAGAAGGACAATTCAATCATCGTCAAATTTAATGTTCCTTTTTGTTATGTGCATTTAACAAGGATTAAAAACATATTTAAATCGTAAAATTTGGACGAATGGTTAAGATTTTAATGAAATGGTGCAGCCGCGCTGCGGTCGTTGTGACTTGCCTCGGAAGCGAAAATTCGACCAGCGCGGCTCCCGGCGAGTGAATGGGGTCGTTGAACTGACAAGCAAAAAAAGAAATCCGGGCAACGCCGGGCAATCCGCTAGTCGCGATGACGTCATGAAATTTCAGGATCTTTTTGAACGAAAAACGATTATTCTCGCAAATCTCGGATTAACCGTCCAAACGGGTAACCGACTTTGACCAATGTGGTTAAGAGGGCTTCTACTGTAACATTTTGCTACGATTAATATAACCGATACTCTATATAAAGAACAATGTTTGTTTGTCTGTCTGCGCTTCTATTTTTTGTTCAAATCTTTAGATGTTGTATTTTTTTTTGAGCATGTTACAGTGAAATAGCTATAGAAATTGAATCATTTCTTTATTTCACTTAGATATGTGAACAACATTATACTCAAAGTGACAATACTTTCCCTAAAATTATTAAATATGGCTGCCTTAAACAAATTGCCAACCTCCACGAAACAAATCCTTGAATCTCACTCGCATGCAGGCAGAGGTTCACAATGTCGTTCTCATCAGCTGATAATGTGAGGTTAAAGCGTCCCGCTACATCTCGCTAGAGAAATTTCAGGAAAAGGTGGTCACAAAGAATTTAAGTAATATCCAAAGAAATATTAATAGTCACAAAAGCGACCATTTGCTGAAAAGAAATACACCTTAATAACACAAAAAAAGGGAAATATTCGTTCCACACGCTCGATGCAGAAAGTACACAACAGCGCCACAAGATCAAGTGAATTGAATTGATGTTCGAGGTTGGCAATGGATTCAATTTCGAATATCTTGCTGACAGAACGCGAGGTACCCTTATCATTACTCTTATGGACGATGACGAAGTAAAAGCGTTGTCTACATAGAGTACAGGTTCTATACCAACATCAAGACAGTTATACTAACAATAAATAAATAAATATATAAACAATTTACGGTCAAGAGAGCTGTTACAAACTGCGTATGACCGCATTGAGGACTATAAAGTAATTTACTGCGACTAATTTGCAAGGCACTAATAAGCACAATGAGTTTCCGTTCGTTTTCTTTCCTAAGTTGAATTTCTGGAGGCACAGTAAGAAGACTTGGAGTATTATTATATAAAATTATTAATTATATATTATATTAAATATGGAATGATTTTTTATGTTGGTTTACAGAAGGCGATATCAGCTCAGAATCCCCGTCAGCTGAGTAAAGAGAAGAGGTCTGAACTGCGCAGCTCCAGGGGACACGAGCTCACATTCAGACGCTACCATCGCTATGGGGGTAAGTGCTGGATTTCAACAAACTCTTACTTCTTCTCATTGTGGTATTTGTAAAAGGGAAATGTAGTTTAGTACTATTGGAGCTTATCCACATGGAGCGATAGGAGGTAGGAGGGTAGAATGGTATTAGTATAGGTGGGCAAGTTAGATGGGTTTACCAACAACTTTGCCCACGCGGAGGGGTTAGTAGGAGTTGTTAGTAATAGTTAGTGCTAGTGATAGTGATACTAGAAGGAGGTGGATAGAGGAAGGAAGGTTCGCTTTTCAATAGTCGCAGCATGTGAAAATCTACAACAACAAAATTTATCTCTGCACCGGGAATTGAACCCGGGACGACCTGGTCAAGAACAAGAACGCTACCACCTGAGTCACTCTTACTTCTAGACGAGGCGTGTATGGGGATATCCTAGTGTATTTGGCGCGAATTGGAAAGATGGAGGAGGAGATGTGACCGCGTGGAAAAGAGCGAGAGCCACCACATCACTCGCTGTGGGATCGTGAAATATACCGAGAGGAGAGAGAGTTTATGGGACGATGCGTGCGCCAGATCGTAGTTGACACAAGAGAGAGTTAATAGAAACAGAGACGAAATATTTTCTATTAGAGGAGTATTTAAGTAAAATATTAAATTTTAATAGTGAAATAAATAACTAAAAACTTAGGACCTTTTATGGACGAATAATATATTTTTTAGAAGAGCTCACTACGTTTTGACGTGAATTTACGCCGTCGTCAGATGATCAAGTAATTCCACGTCGATACATAGTTTTTTTTATTATTTTATTTAATTAGATTACATAATGAACGTGAATACTAGTAGAATTAAATTATGTTTAGTACGAACAGCAGGCAGAAGAGAAGATAAGATACAGAAAGACCCCCTTAGTATTGCTAAAACGAAGGAGACGGGGTCAACAGAAAGTGGATAAAATGAAAGACGAGGTATTTTGTTTAGGAAGAAATGTTATGTAAGGTAAAAAGTACAATGTAGTCATGTTTGAGAAGAGAGGAAGTTTTATTTTGATTCTCAAACAACTAAACTTGTAAAACTTGTTTCGAAAAAATCTGTAACACATAAATGTTTTAAATGAATTTCTAAACTTCCTATGACATATAAAATTCTTCACAACTTTCTTAATTTTTTATTAAATACACAAAATGTAAAAAAAAGTTAAATTAAAATATGTTTTAAAACCATTTCGTCCCGATGCAAATTTTCTTTTCGACCTTTTTTATGTGAATTACGCTGATGACTCTTTTAAACGAAGCGTAGTTTGTTGACAATTTTTATATAATTTTGAAGTTTCATGATTTATTCAAATAAAATAAATAAACTTCATTTGTCAAAAAAGAAAAATTTACAAACTGAGTGCGTCCACGTGGAGGAAAATAAATTAATTCACTCTCCGGAAGCAAGCAAGGGACCATTCCATCAATTCCGATCAAGGACCCTAAGGCAGAGGCGGATTTTACATTTCAACATACTCTTAACGATAAAAAAATAGTTCTCACACGTATTATAGTATTAACAAATACCAACAAATATTGTATATAAAAAAAATAGAAATGTCATTTCTGAAGTACGTGTTATTTTCAAGCAATAAATCGTTCGGAAAGTTCCTGATTGCCAGGGTTGAGTACATATACAACTAAATTTATATGAATAATAAGACATAATACTAGCATGCAGGAAAATAGTTTTGAAATTGCTGTCAGATATTTTGAAAGTAGTACAATTATTATTATTAATAGTGTTATTTTTGTGTCATTAAAATGTAAAAACGACCCTCCCAATTGTCACCTTGTATTTAAAATGTAAAAGTTTTTGAATGGTTAGACGGAAGAGCAGACTTCAAGGTCTGAGTCTCGCCAAAATAAAGGCACTTTTATTATTATTATTATTATTATTATTATTATTATTATTATTATTATATTTTTAATGTACATAACGACGATGTGCAGCTCGCGTGTCTCGAGCACAACGTGATGTAATCAAATAGAAATGTGAAGATAAATGCCAAACAAATATTATTATCATCACATTACAGGGCATACATGAGAGAAAAACATAGAGAAATAAACAATAGAGACTATCTCTCTGGAGCATCCTTTTCCTGTAGAACATTGCATTCCGAAATATACGTAACAAAATATAATACACATGATGTAACGCTACCACACACGGCCGTCTATATTCAAACGAATTTGCATGCAAATGTACCTGCCATGGATCTCCACATAGGTTCAAACACAGTATCATTTCCGTCCAGTCAACGACCAATGAGATGTAGGTATCTTCACTAATGTTTATATGTCTTTTATATTATTTATGGTAAATGTGTTTGGGGTTGTGGATAGTATTATCAATTATTGGATTGTCCATGAAGTAGCCCTGAATTGGTTCCTGTTTTGTATAGCCCTGATGAAGGTAACGTTTCTTACCGAAACATTGGCCGAGTAATAATAAAGAATATGGCCAAACCGAAAGAATTTTGTCTGGTTATTTCCTATGGCTGATATCATCCTTAAGCAAATGGGAGTTTTCTCCTATACAGACTGTCTCAGGTCTTCTAAAACTCGGAGAAAGAATTTCGTCGAAATACTTTCATTCTGGTGTTACTTTCGTTATACCAGGCAACTAAACTAAGAAATTTTGAATGAAAATCGTATTCCTTTTTTTCTTTTCGAAAAGGATTAACGTTAATTTGAAAAAAAAAAATTTTTAATAGCAGATAGCTCTGCAAACTTGAAATTCGTCATTCGTAATGAATTTTCACAGATAATTGAATACTATAGCATGGAATAAACTTCAACAGAAATTGATGTAGATATTTACCAGCAACATTGAAAAATAAAAATCAAACCCCTAAGTTTTCATTACAGATTAGGGAACACTCTTCCATAATGGCACTACAGTTTATTAAAACAGAATCTTCCATATAACGGCTGTCTGTCTACGTTACTTCATGACTTCAGTATGAATGTTAACCTTGAGTAGCGGCGATTAAATTTGTAAACATTAGTTGTATAGTTTTTTCCGGTTTTCCATGAGCTAGAATGTTATTATTACTTTTGTCATTATTAATCTCGAATTTTAACTGCACATAATATCTGCGGCTCGTTTTGGGGCAATATATGGATAACTACGTATTTATTAAATAATTTCTTTTATAAA
This sequence comes from Laupala kohalensis, assembly GCA_002313205.1. Taxonomy (NCBI): domain Eukaryota; kingdom Metazoa; phylum Arthropoda; class Insecta; order Orthoptera; family Trigonidiidae; genus Laupala; species Laupala kohalensis. Next base: position 181,215 of record NNCF01125837.1, read on the forward strand.
CATTAAATCCTCTACTACCCACGGATATGGTCGGATGGTCCCTTTGCTTGTTTCTGGAGAGTAACTTCATTTATTGTCCCTCACGTGGTCAAACGCAATTTGCAACTGCTTTATTGACCATGGAGTTTATCTGAAAGTGTATCAAATATGTAATAATAATGATTGATAATGATTATACTAATTCTATCTAATAGCCATCATACGTAAACGTCGATATGTTTTACATAAATATACCGATTTCTAAAACCTATATGATTATAAAATTGCAACGATTTGAAATAAAATAAATTGACGGAAAAGTCAGTAAGTGTATATATATATATATATATATATATATATATATATATATATATATATATATATATATATATATATATATATNTACTTCGATCGGTTATGAGGCCACAGTGCAGGCAAAAAAAGGGGCGCGGAACATTCTAGGACAGAAATTGCATACCTTCACTGCGTACACCGTTATTCGTTACTTGTCAAACCAATGACAACTCACATGAAAAAAGAAGATAAGAGTTTCTTTCGTGCGATTCATATAGAAGACTCACAAGCTTTTTACTGCTAACTCATAGGCACTATAGTCGTAAATTTATTTTCATAACATCTGGATGCCTGAGCTGTTGTGGCGTGCTATTGAAGCTTATGTGTATGGAACGATAGGAGGTGGATGGAAGGCTATTGTCTGGAAGCTTTGCGCAGTGGCTATATCGTAACCAGTGAAGTTTTCACCCTAAAATGTATCCGTTACGAGAATTTCATCTCTATCGTTAGGGCAGTCCTTGCGGAGAAATAATTAGAAATACATGAACATTAAAGGTGCGTATGTACATTTAATGCTCGCTTTGTGATATGAGATATGACTGAGCGGCTGTTCTCAAACTTACTAATTGGTAATCATCTATGAATTTAACAAAACTCATTTTGATTGATATCGTAATGATATCGCTAATAATATGTTGCACATAGTATAACATTTTTGAATACTTTTTCACACAATAAAAATATCTTCTAGATTACTATTTTATAACAAAAGTGAAATAAAATAACATAAATAATTTATTTTTCACTTTTGGCATTCTTTACTTATTGGCCATGTTTATACAGCGTTTCCAATATTCTATGATCAATATTTACGTGGTTAAAGTGCAGAGTAATTAATTAACCTGTCAAACGCCACCGTTCATGACGGTTTTTTTTTCTTTTTCAGAAGAGATACGAATACATGGACAGTGATTTTGGTCAGATACGTTCTGTCAGTAGTGTGTTCACTGTCGTCAGTACTGCCACTTCGTAGTCAGATAACCGACGTACTCCGCCTTCTAATTTTCTCGTTCTGTATAAACACTGCCATGTGTCAGAACTATTACTGTCGTTCAAGACAGCACTAGTGGAAGGCAAAGCCAGATATTTCTTCGCTGATCACGACTCGCAATTGCGGGATTTCGATAGTTTCATCATGATGGATAATTTTTTTCTAAAGATAATTAAATTTTTAATAGTGAAGTAATTTTTTAATCAGTCATAATAAAAAGTTATTTCCAGAAAAATATAAATATTTTGTCATTTTTTCGCTCAAAGAAGAGGCTAAACAAGAATAAAATAATGTTGACAATTTATGTAGATTATTAATAAAAAAGTGTTGGTCAATAATTTGTTCATTAATTGTAGGCGATAGTTGTAAAATTACAATTTCTGAAGAAAGTTAACATTTTTTGTGGCATTAAAAACCATACATTACTTAGATTACGTGAATAATCTAGATAGTCTCCGTGCGCTGACAGAGAAACACTACCCGTGTATTCGTATCATTAGTCAAAGATTTTTCGAGAAGCCCTACGTAAACGGCTACTAGTCAGTTGCTTTTTACTTTCGTATTTACATAGTGTATAAAAAGTTTTGTAATCGTGAAAAAATTGAAAGCGAGATATCGGCGGAAATATCCGTTTTGACTATCCCTGATTCTGAAAAAAGTGGTTTTTGATATAACGTCCGTCCCTCTGTCTGTGCGCAGCGATTCTGAGTAAACGGATGAATATATTTAATTCATATTTCGTATTTACGGTAGAATTTACTTGTTGTCGATGCATGTGCTCTATTTTTTTTTACTTAAAAACAAAGGTTAGTATTTCACATGAAGGTCAAAGTACTCTTTTGAATGTTTCTCAAAAACGGCTTCAACGATTTTGCTTAAATTTTCTGTACGGAAGGTACAATTAGTAAGCATTATATCTACATTAGCGGAATTTCGCTTCAAAGTTTAGTATAGACGCAGTAAAATAAGTTCTGTCTGCTGCACTTACACATTAGTTTACTGTTTCAATACTGTTGAGCTTGAATATTATTTAGCAGTGTAAATGGATCAACCAGAAATAGAATACACTTTTCGAAAACTGAAATGAAAGAAATGATAATGATAAAATACATAGGAGGACAGCAAACGCACTGCAGATACGAAAATATATCAATTTCTATTTACAACGAAATTACATTTACACAACACTTTTACGGTGTTTTTTGTCGCAGATGGAAAAATGTTTATGAGGAAGTATGTGCAATGGTTTTGCACAACTAGTTTTATTTATTTTGCGAATTCCGTGAGTACAAGTTTCTCCGCTCGTCATTTCTGCTCTACAGGTTTTTTGCAAAGCAGAGAGCATCCCGAAATGATTCATTGGGGAAGTCAATTGACACTTCCAAGTGAAATTCAACCGAAAGAATTATAAGATAATTTGATTATGAGAAGGGTTTGGGTATCTTATGGATTGCTAATGTGGATGAGAAAAGTATGGTATGGGTATCTGTTTATAATGCGGGTAGATAAATTTGGGGAAATTCCTAGTTTGAAGTGAAAGGCACCAGAGACATGAGGAAGACCAGAGTAGAAATTGTTTGAGAAGTTTATTCTCGGAAATTGCAGTTCTTTATGAATGTTTCTATTTTTTTACGTATCACGGCGCGTTGAGAATATTTCTACGAGAATGAAATTTTTTTCTGAAATATCTGGATTTATTTATGTATGTTGAAAAGCGGCGTTGACTTGCTCCGTTTAAATGACCCTGTAGTTAAACAAAGATTCCGAGTCAATAATTAAGGACATTAAATATTTTAAAAAAGCAGAAATAAGTCAAACGAGTTTTATAAATAAACAAACTTTATTGTAAAGAAAGGAGTTGCAAACTGCGTATGATTTAGAACATAAATTAATTAATAAATACGTACTGGAATCCATTTATTATTCCAAAGTAAATTGAAAATATTTGTGCTGTACAAATTCGAGATTAATAACACAAAGGTATTAATGACATTCCCACACTAGGAAAGTCCACCACTACCCGGAGGAAAACCGGGGGGAAAACCAGGCCAGGATGGGGTTACAGAGAATGTACACAACCAAAGTGCCAAGGTTGCTACACATAAACTATTAAAAACAAAAGGAGCAAAATCAACGACTATGAAAAAGGAATTGAATCAGCACCTAGAGTACAATTGGCGAGATAAAGAATAAAAGATATTAACATCACTTACATCATCGGAAGTCATGTGGAAAACAATATTTATTAGAAAATTGAAACTCTCATTAACTTCTTTTACTAAAATCTGTAAATTATTTTCATTATAGGAACAATAGGACGTTAAAAAATTTTTAATCGCAGATTTTAAAATATTCAGTGTATTTATATCTTTTAAATTTTTGGGAAGGGAATTAGACAAAATTATTCCTGAATAATAACGACCTCTTTGGCAAAGAGTTGTTGACACGCCAGGACGATGAATATTAGATATATTACGAGTGTTGTGTTCGTGAACTAGACTATTTCTCCTAAAACTATTTCTTCTACAAGCAGTTAATTTGGTCTTCCAGAGCACTGGTACAGCGGCGCGTGGCGAAAGAGGTCACTAGGCGTTTGTCTCTGGTATTCCCCAGAGACCTGTTCTTCCGTAGTCACGTGAAGCAAACTACTCATTCCACACTCTTATTCACAGAGATCCAAGGCTGTGATTTGCCAGAGATGGGCATCGAACCAGGATCTGCAAATTGGACAAGATTTTTTCTTTAATTTCCTACTTTTCATGGAACTGAGAAATCTCATTTATCGGAATTTTCCATCCATCCAATCCAATTTATTCATTCGTCATTAAATTTTTTACTTTTAAATTTGCTTTAAAGAAAAGTTTTAAATGCGATAATTTTGTGTGACGTATAAATTTGTTGCGATAAGAATTGATTACATTATTTACTTCATTATGGACGTTTGCATAGAATTGTGCTATCAATCGGTGGTTATTTAATTTGAAAGTAAGGAAAATATTTTGAGAATTAATTCAATTAATTTTTTATTAATTCGTCATTAAATTTTATCACTCACGATTTTATAACTAAAATAAATTATCAATCTAGTGATATAAATTATGAATCTATTTTATATCTTCTTTTTTTTCGTTTGTTTTAACCGTACATAAGCTTCGGGTTTTTCTCCGGTTTTCCTTCGGGTAGAGGCGGTCTTCTGGTACAGGTTCTCTAGGTTTTTGTGTAGGGGCGCGTTTATTGGAAAAAGAAAACGTGAATTTAGTGTTATTTCAATTTTTTTGATTTATAAACAATATACCCAGAATAATCTATAATTCGTACATGTAAAATAATTTTTTAGTGTTAAATTACAAAACATGTTGATATTCTATTAGTATTATAACACGTAGTTAACTTTTTATCTTATCTAACTGCTTTTTGGACAATAATTTTTTTTATTTATTACTTTTATATAGGTTGACATATTTATTAGAACTCTTCGACAGCTTATGATGATGCGGTGTGAAATAGTTAGAAAATTATTTTATGCCGTTAAGTGCACGACTTACGTGAAATAATCATTTTTCTTACTTTTTTCGTTTCTTTTAGTTTTCAAGATGAACGAACGCTTTTTTCGGCGTATTAAAAGGCCTTAGTCCTCTGCGTCATGCTTCACATCCTGACAAGTTTCGCAAACGTGTCATTATTGCAGGGCCACTTCTCTGTTAACTTTTCACAGTCCATTTTCTCTGTACTTATATTTAATTTTAAGAATTTAATTAATTTTTATACTTCCTTTACACCACATCATTCGTGTATATTACAGTTTTTTAAAACAAATTTCCATTCACATTGAGAACCTTAGAATATTTTGGGCGCACATTTCCCAAAACCATTTTCAAATTATATTCGAGATGAATGGAGAAGTTTGGATAAATGGACTGGCAAAGCAATATTTTTCACACGAAAACCAAAAGTGAAATTGGTGGTCTATTTTATTTTTTCGGTGTACGATTTCTCTCAACGCGAGTATTGGCTTCACATTAAAAATCCATAAAAGGCCGTTAGTTTAATAATTGTGAAAAAATAATACCATCGCTAATTTCTCTTCGCTGAAAATGATTGAAAAACTAACGGCGATAAGTTGATTCATGCGTTTCAGAATGACTTTTGCACGATTTCTTGTTAAAGTTTCATGGCATTAATAGTGTTCACTTTTTATAACATACGTACCTACAAATTTTTAGTTGGCGCTGTACCCCGTGTTTTGCAAATGTTTGTAAACGCTATTGTTTTTAATCTGTATTTACTTTAACTCTTGACATGAAGTGTATATTTATATACTCGAAAATTGACTGTAATAATCACCATCTCTCAAACGACGAGATAAACAAAGACAATTATTTAATGGAATATACACAATGCAATACAATCATTCATGCGTATAAATATTTGATTTTAAAAAAATTGAAACAAAGTTTGAATTTACGTACTTACACTGAAAAACTATCTGGTTCATACAAAATACAATATTATAACATTGGCAAGCCCTAAAGCCCCAAGAACAAAATAAATTATAACATGTTTGTTTTTGCTTTTTGTAAATATATTTTCCCTTTACATTTCTGTTTATACCATGTTCATTTGTCTTATTGTTATGTTTATTGCTATAATTTGTTTTTACTTGATCGTCTGACGACGGCATAAATCCACGACGTAACGTAGTGAGCTCTTCACAAAAAAATTTAAAAAAATATTATTCGTCCTTAAAAGGTCGTAAGTTTTTAATTATTTATTTAATGTTTGTATTGCCTGTCGGATGATGGAAAACGGAAATGGCATCCGCGTCACATGACTGAAGACAATGGGATCCTTGTCAAAGAAGGATTAAAACGATAATTATCAAGTTTTAAAATCACAAATTAATTGTCCTCATCCAATGTAAATTGATCAGTAAAATGAATTATTAATTAATAAGAACTACTTTGGTGAATATTTCCAAGTTTCGTGAATAGACGGTAACTTGACTTCAGTCTCCGCGCCCATAACAATAACCTTAAACATTCTGTGTGCGTTTCCTACTTTTCGTCGACCAAAGAAAGATCCCGCAAATTCGTTGCAAAACTGGGTCACGTGCTTCTCCCGTGAGTGAATAGACCGACATGCGAGACCTGCGATCGAGACCCTTTGAATATCTTCAAATCCGCGGTCAAAAACTACCTCCTGCACCAGTGCTTCTACACTGTAAAAGAATTTATTGATTTTAATAAAAGTTAAATTCGTCTTGTACTTTATCACGCCATTGCTGTAGCACTTTTTAAATAACTTATAACAATTTCAAAAACTATTTTCTTGCATGATTGTGTTGCCGTATGGCTCATATTAATTTAGTTTTATGTGTACTCAACTTTGGCACGTTTGTGTACATAAATTCTGTAGCCCCATCCTGGCCCGGGTTTTTCTCCGTTTTTCCTTCGGGTAGAGGCGGATTTATCATATAGGTTCTCTAGGCTTTGTCTAGGGACGTGTTTTTTGAAACAATAAGTCTTTAACAAAAAAGTTCTAACTTTTCAAATTAACACCTTCACCTAAAACAAACGTGAACTACAAAATATGAAAGAAATTTCTCCAAATAGTTTCACAATGGAAGCTACTGAGAAAATGTCTGTGGGTCGTCGAACTCCCATCGCAGATTTATCACTAATCCTGTTACATTAAACTTTTGCTAATGATATCAGCTGACTGGACATTCCTTCTGCCACAGTTATGTTTTCAGTGTTTTCTTCGAAATGAATATTTCTTTTAGATTCAGTTGCTATTTTTTTTTTCACCGCGAGAGATTGACGTTAATTACAAAGCCTCCGTGGTTCGTAATTCGTTGATCCACGAAACCAACGGAGATATCAAAACATCTAAATGAAGTTTATAAAAGAACCGTAAATCGGTTAAGTAACATTTTTAAGTAGAACATGTTTTATCTCGAGTTCTAAGGTTAATTGTTAATGTTTATTAACGCGAGTGGCGGTTCGTTTGAATAGAGCTCGACTGAAAAGAATTAGTCAAACGATACAAAAGGAAAACCACTTAAAGACAATTGTATTTTCTTCACCTTTTCCTCTAACGGTTTTACATTTTCTGGTGAAAAGCCTCTTGGCGGATAATCACTGATTTGAAAGAAGAGTTGAGGATTAAATAAATCGCGATCCGGAACCCTGACGTAATGTAACAAAACCTTCTCCAAAAACTGACCTCACTGGTCGTGACCATCACAGACTGTCCAGTTCTTGGACGAATTTGTCGTATAGGATTGGTGTGAACATTTATTCAGGATATGACACATCAAGGAATTTTGTGAAACATTTTCTACAAAAATATAAAGTATTGCACCAAGTAAATCCTTCCATTTACATTTTTTAACTATTTTTATTGATATGATATTGCAATGATTTGCAAATCCAACGAAACTATCACTGATATCTAGACACCTCTGGTGGCTCAGGTGGAAGCATTCTTGCTCTTCACCTCCTCATCCCGGGTTCAATCCCCGGTGGGGCCAGAAAAATTTGTAGCTTTTCACCTGAATGTCCCAGTTCATATGGCGGTGACTACTGAAAAGCAAACCTTCCTTCCACTATCCAGCTCCTCATAGTATCAATAACTCTAACTATTTCTAACTACTTCTACTAACCCCTCTATGTGGGTCAAGTTGTAGATAAAACCCATCTAACTTGCCCACCTATACTAATACCATTCTACCCTCCTACCTCCTATCGCTCCACGTAGAAAAGCTAATTTCCCATTTACAAATACTCACAAGGAATCACAATTATTAAACTATCAAAATAGAGAGACGTAGCCTGAATGTCAATATAAAATTTCTCAGTGAAACCGACCTATTTGGACATGGGAGTGACTGTGTGATATCAGAAAAATTAATGATGACAAAAAAGCGGTGTAAAACGGTGTACTCACTAATGTACTCACCGGAAGCAAGTAAACAATGGACTATCCTTTTATCTCGCAACTTCCGAGTACCTACTCGTGGAGAAGTGTTTGCAACGTCAACGGCTAGGTGAAATGTGCGACGGACCGGGACTCGAACCCGGGACCTCAAGCTCTGGACGCAGGTGTGCTATCCACTGCACCATCCGCCTCGACTCCCAAGTCCGTATGCAACTTCCACCTGGCCTGATCCAGTGAACCTGGGCCACATCCCCCTTCAGGGGATCCCCCTTCAGCGGGTGGTGCAGTGGTTAGCACACCTGCGGCCAGAGCAGGTGGTCTCGGATTCGAGTCCCGGTCCGTTGCAATTTTCACCTGACAGTTGTCAATGAACTATACCATTCATTCCGATTCAAGAGCCACAGGCAGTGGAAGAATTAACATCTCAGTGCCTCCTGGTAAAATCATGAACAAATATTTCTGTATTTAGTTTATCGTTCTAATATCTATAGTTATTTTCAAGAAGTACTTCCAATAGAAATGATAAGACAGTTATTTGACTAATTCCCAAAACATTGCTACAATTTGAAAAACAAATTGTAACTATTAAAATTATTCACAATTCTAGATCAAAAATAATATTATTAAAGACACTGATCCCACCCCCGAACAAGACATCTCCACATGGTGTATTTGTAAATGGGAAATGTAGCTTGCTATTGAAGCTTATCTACATGGAGCGATATGAGGTGGGCCGGTTAGCTGGGTTTACCAACATCTTGGCCCACGTGAAGGGGTTAGTAGAAGTAGTTAGGAATAGTTAGAGTTATTGATACTAGGAGGAGCAGGATAGAGGAAGGAAGGAAGGTTTGCTTCTCAGTAGTCACAGTTGTATGAACTGGGTCATTAATGTGAAAAGCTACGAAGTCATCAGGAATCGAAACCGGAATGACTTGATGATGGGCGAGAACGCTACCACCCGAGCCACCGGTGGGACATATACTCCAAGTCATATGACTTTGCCAAAAATTATATAATATGGCTGCCTAACGCTAATTGCCAACTTCTACGAATTTAAGTAATGTCCGATTAAATATTAATACTAGTCATAAAAGCGACTATTTGATGTAAAGAAATACAAGTTAATAACGCGACAAACAATGACACAAAGTAATATTCGTTCCACACTTCGCTCGATGCAGAAAGAACAGAACAGCGCCACTAGAGCAAGAGAATTGAATTGGTGTCCGAGGTTGGCAATGGATTCAAGTTCGAATATCTTGCCAACGGAACGCGAGGTACCCACATCATTACTCTTATGGACGATGGCGAAGTAAAAGCGTTGGCTACATTGAGAACAAGCGCTATATCAACAGCCAATTAGACTGACAATAAATAAATAAATTAATTAATTAATAATTTTTTGTCAAGAGAGCTTTTACAAACTACCTATCCCTATTTGCAAACTACCATCGCAAACACGATGTACAGAAAACGGTAGCCAACAATGAAAAGCAGTAGAATGTACACTAAACAACAAAAATTTGAGCAGTATTTTTAATTTTCCGCAGGAATATTTGGTATTTTGAAAAACCAAAGAGAACGTCTCTTACGGGATGGACTCGTTTCGCTGTCGTCGTGTATCTTCATCTCTTAACACTCTCCACTTCTTACAAGTGATTTCTATGAAAGTTAAACTAAGAAATGTCCTCTTTACGACACCTGCCCAACAACATTCTACATTCGTAGTTCTCTATCCATAAATTAGATTTTGTTCGGTGCTCCAGATTAACTAACTGCGTGCAGAGCATAGACAGCTTTCCATATCGCTTTTTCTAAAGATCTTGATTATCATACGACCTGTTTTCTGTTTGTTCCAATGGTGGTCTAAACAGAGATGGGAGAGCTGGACTATTTGACATGAGTATTAATTTGGAATGCAGTCTTTCACTATTATCACTTATCACGCCATTGTTATAATACTGTACATGCTGATTAAATTCTTTTTTCATGCTGATTAAATTCTTTTTGATTTTCCTCCTTTTTATTTTTTAATAGTTTATTTATAACTGTACGCAACCTTGGCACTTTGGTTGTGTACATTATCTCTTTAACCCCATCCCGGTCCGGGTTTTACTCCGGTTTTCCTCCGGGTTGTGGCGGATTTTCCTTGGACGGGAATGTCATTAATACCTTTGTTTTATTAATCTCGAATTTTTACTGCTCAAATATCTACAATTTACTTTGGAATAATAAATGGATAACAGTACGTATTTATTGAATAATTACATTTATAAATATTAAATTCGTCATTGCTGATGGGCCCTTGATCGGAATTGATGGGATGGTCCCTTGCTTGTTTCCGGAGAGTGACTTAGTTTATTGTCCTCCACGTGGTCATACGCAGTTTGCAAATGCTTTTTTGACAATAATGTTTATATATTTATACGAAAATAATACTCTAATCTTCTAAAATGCTATGAAGGAATCTCAATACAAAGTATAAAATAATTTCGTTTATCTAGTTCTCGATTACCAAGATCTATAGTATATCCGGTTGAGTATACCAAAATTTATTTCTTCATTTACTATAAACCAATTTATTTGTATTAAAAATAATTATTATACTGTATTCTCTCTATTTTAACTGTTCAATTTTGCCTAGTTATATCTAATTGATCTTCGTTTCCGCACTACATATTATAAACCAACGTCAAGTTTCCACTCGTCGCGTATTTCACACGATGCACTATTTCAGTCCTCAAATATTCCGCTCCCGTCGCACACTGAACGCTTCTTTTCTAGTAGAGCCTGCTCTAGACAACGCTCGTCACTTCCTTCAACCGAGGCTTCTGCCTTTCACTCGATTAGAGAGCAACGGAACTTCAATGCACTCGTCATAAATGCAGCTGCTGCAGCTACCTGTCGCCTCGAGCAGTTTCTCGACATACTCTTCAACCTTTGATTGCACTACTGCTCTCTTTCATATTTCTGAAGATATAAGAATAATATTTCGGGTGCAGGGTGCGGGCTTCATCCGGAACTAGAAGCTGTACCAAATTACAATTCCTCTCCACAATCTAACGTCGATTCCATTTCTCGTGAATCACAAACTCTTAGCGAAAATAAAATAATTATATTTCATCATAAGGTCCAAACCCTTGCAAAGAAATTGTCAGACATTGAAATTCTGTTACACGAAATTCCATTCGATTCGCTATGCCTCACAGAGCATTGGCTTTCAACTAACATCATCAACGATACTGCTATTTCTAATTATTATTTAGCAAGATCTTACTGTCGGTAAAACTTTAAAGGAAAAAATCCCCACGGAAGTACGTGTATCTACGTTCGTAATGATATTTTATCTTCTCCACTGACAGGCTACGAGAACTTCTGCGTAGATAGTGTGTTCGAAATTTCTGCAGTTGAACTGACCGACACCGGTATTGTTGTTTTGTGTATTTATAGACCTCCTCAATCAGATCTTGACATATTTTTTCGGAACTTCGAAAATGTTTTAGAACATATCGCACATAAATCTACTAAATCTATCGTTATATGTGGTGATTTCAATATCGATTTCTTGAGTACATCCGACTCTGCACATTCACCAGTTAATCGATTCAAGAATCTTATCGACTCCTTCAACCTTATTACTACGATAAATGACCCCACTCGCCTCTCCGGCTCATCTCAAACATTGCTAGATAAAATTATAGTCAACAATGGAATCTCCTATCTCTCTGAAGTGTTTATCGCCGGATACAGTGATCACCTTGCTCAAGTATTGACTATTAATAATACACTAAAACCGCTTAAAATCCTTTACAAATTTACAAGAGAGTTTAATGACATAAATAAATCCATATTCGTAAATTATTTGCGTGANGAAGATGTTTACAATTGCCAAAACACCATGACAAATTCAATATATTTATCTCAATATTCCTAAAACATCACAACTTCTGCTTTCCCATAAAACGCAAGTTAAATAACACCAAGAAATACACTAGATAGATCTCCCAACGGATAAGAATATCTCCAAAAAACAAACACCGTTTAATTTATCTTTCAAAACTCTATAACCAACCACCCGAATTCCATTATTATTTTCGTAAATATAAGACTATTCTCCGAAAAGTAGTCTATGCAGCTAAAGTAATGGAAAACGATACGCAGGTACTAAAATCGAACAACGGGACGAAAGCAATGTGGAATATTGTTAAAAATTACACGTCAATTTCTGAAAATCGCGAAGAAAATATTTCTCTACTAAACGATGGCAAAATCGTATCAAATCCTCAGGACATCGCAAATTTGTTTAATTCATAACTTCTCAGAAGTGGGTAAAATAACGAACTCAATATATTCAAATAAAAGTCCTCCAATTATATCCACCCATGCACCCAATTCAATGTTCATTTCAGAAACTAACGCCAGTGAAGTCATGAGAATCATCAGCTCATTAAAAAACAAATTTTCAACAGGCGTAGATGATATACCTGAGTTTGTTGTTAAATGTTCGTCCCATGCTATATTAAATCCACTCATAAATATTTTTAATAGTTCTTTATCGGAAGGGGTGTTTCCTAAAATATTTAAGAGAGCTAAAGTGAAACCTTTACACAAGAAAGGATACAAACTTAATATTGGAAATTACCGACCAATATCTCTACCACACACTTTCTCAAAAAGTTTAGAAAAATTATTCTATAAGCGTCTTCTAGATTTTGTATCAAAAAATAACATTCTCTCTGACGATCAACACGGTTATAGGAAACCCTTTTCCACTTCAAGCGCCATATTTTATTTCTTAAACGATGTTACCACATCTCTTGACCGTGGAGAAAATCCTCAGGGTGTTTTTCTTGACTTATCCAAAGCATTCGATGTCATCGATCACGGAATTCTCCTTTCCAAATTGCATTCTTTAGGCATTCCGGGACTTCCACATCAATGGCTCACTTCTTACTTAAAAGATAGTTATCAACAGGTCGAAATATCCTATACTAAAAATAAAATACTTCAGCGTTGTCTTTCAGAAACAAAGCCACTTTCTTGCGGAGTACCCCAAGGATCANTTACTCTTTTTATTGTATGTTAACGACATTTCATCATCTACACCAGATTGCAAAATGGTTCTTTTCGCTGATGACATCAATTTACTCTGTAAACACGCCAATGCTAAAAAAGTTTTGTCTAACCTTTCGACTTGATTCCATGCAAATCGTCTCATTGTAAACACTGACAAAACAGTGTCTATGTCATTTCACAATAGTATCACAAAATCTTTACCCCAGGTTTCTCTTTCTTTAAACGGAACACAATTAAAAACTGTTACGAATACAAAATTCTTAGGTCTCCATATTCATGACAACCTCAAATGGAATTGTCAGTTTCTCGAAGCTAAGTGTGGTGACTCTTCGACCGATCGTTCAAAGCACGGGACGGGGTTTGGGAAAATGTTTACTGAAAAAAAAAAGAAAAGAAAAAGAAATGGATCATATTTATTTATAACGCTATATTGTGATTCTCATCAACAATTTATCACTATTTGGACATGGAAAATTAAATAATATATTTTTTACTTTTGAAAAGTATTTTGAATATTTATCATTAAAATAAAATGTTTTCTAATTGTAATGTGATGCCGAACACAATTTCCTATTTTCTCTCACCGTACATGATTAGTCTAATATTAATATCGATAGACCAGTGTTTGATGTACTTTTTATTTTTATTATTATTATTATATTATTACGTATATATTATGTATTAATATAATATATTATTATTATGTATTTATTATTATGCAATAATTTTGTTAGACTCGCAGGTCGCAGAAAAGTTCGACAGTTGGACAGCCTGGTTTAGGAGATTTGAGATGTTCCCGTTTACTGAATCATTTATATTAAAAAACCTGAAGTGTACCCCACTCAACTTTCCAATTACAATTCATATAAAAAAACCCATGGCCCTAACCACCCTACATAACTAGAAATTTTAAGAAAAAGGTAAAAACACTACAAAAAAAAGAAATAATACTATACTATAATTATTGAACAAGGTGACATATTTGAACAATCAATCGGTTTCAAAATACTTATCATTATGCATGCATGATAAATTCCTAAAATCAAAATAACGTGATCAAGAATGAATTATCTTCCACAATAAACTCTTTGCAATAGCTTTATGGGCAGATTTAAATAAAGTACTTCCGAAGAGATCTCAATTATTTTTTCGACCTTTTACGATATTTCCCTTACACACTCTGTGTAATTGGAAACTAAGAACTCTTTTTTTGCGAAATAACTTTTCATTCTTTTTTTGCGAAATTACTTTTCATTCTATCTCGAAAACGGTGCGACGTACAGGAATGCGGTTTAGCAATTCTGACCAATCAAAATGCTTGTATGTATTTTTCAAAATTTTGAACATTCAGAAACCGGAAGTAGGAAACCGGTGTGTAAATGAAGTCGGAGGAAATGAGTTTCTGTCCAGAAATAGTCTTCTTCTATTCCCCCAACGCATTCAAAGTCAAATTTCAAGTTTCGTTTCGATGCTTCAATTTGTTCGTGAGTTATCGGGGGAACAAAATTCTTAACCTACACACAAGCGACATTGGACATCTTTGCCAAAATTTGTTAATAGACTCTTCTGGAACCAATTCGGAAAGATCACACTCTGTGTAATTGGAAAAGCAAAAATTACGTCGGAGTAGATTCCATCGAAGAGTGAAGCTCGCTTCACGCGACGCATTTTACATTCCAATATAGCATGCTATTTTTGCTTCCAATGTCCTTCCATGTCTGAGATTGAGACACTGTCGTGAAGCGGGGTCAAATGTCCCGCGCATCAGAAGCGCTTACCTAAACGATACAGAGCTACTGACTGAGCGATACAGAGCCACGATATAAATACGCGAGACATTGACGCTCGAGAGACTTCATGTGACATGTGACTTCATTCGTCCTCCTCGGTCGGAATAGACTATCACGGTCTCTACCGAATTCTTCCTACCTCGCTTCCTTTCGGCCCGAATTGACATCGACTGTCTCAGTGGAACCTACTTCCTTTACCCAAGTCACAACTTCACAAGACTCGTCATGCGCTCCGTCAGTATTTGGTGTCTCGTCGCCGGACGCTCCACTCAGTCGCTCGTTGCACTCTGGATGAGTTGGGTAAATAAAAGCTATGCCTGTCAATGCTGAGAATGAGGCTGTTATTACTCCTTTTCTCCCGTCGCTAGTTCTATAAGATTAGGGCATCTGCCACCTCGTTTCTAGTCAGCTCCCCTTAAAAGTCGGACGACACAGGTTCTCCCCCTCTGACGTGGAAAGACGCCGTCGCCCCAACAACACTATAATACATTTTACCGCGACAGTTTCCATGTTCCAATGCGCGATAGTTCGGGAAAATGTTCGTGGTCATCGCGGAGATTGTTCATCGAAGAAATTATCTGCTGATAAGCTACAAAAGAATACCGCGAATAAATGAACGTAATGACAACATTGTTTGGTGTGATGACGTAGCGGCGAACAGTGGAGTGCTCGAAGTGTCTTTCTTGACGCTCCGTTACAACCTAAAATGTCTAATAAAACGTATTTGTGATATTTTTCTTTAAAGTGATTTCATTTATTTGATTACTTCTTTCCGCCAATAGTTTGTTTTAATGATTGTTGTAATCTTAAGGTCACTGAGCTGCGTCACTTAATACAATGTATAATTTGTCGCGGCAATTAATGGATAAGAATTAACACAAAGCTCGGTTTCGCAATCTATTATAAATTAAATGTATTATGTGACAATACTTTGTTGCATTTATGAATGTGTTTGTTAAATTAAGTTGCTTTTAATAAATATACAAGTTTGAATAAAGAGTGCTTATTAATTAGGAAGGTGAAAATACCGTTTTCATCGTCGGTGATGTGCTAGCTTCCAACAGTAATCCACGATTATTTGTTTCAAATAAAATTGTGTTTCGTTTACTTGAGCGATTATTCATAAGTACTTGTCCCGTTTCGAACGGTGGATCATTAGTTGTCACATTGACGGGACGAGACTCAAGGTTTTCATTGGTTGACGCTCCAACTTTGCAAAGCAAAACTGCACGAAAAACAGAACATGCGCTGTTTCCCCAATCACTGCAGCGCAGACAGCGATGCCGACATTCGAGGCTGGACGGCAGACTTCATGGAACTATGCATGCAATTGTTCGGCTCAAAATGTTTCGTGTGAAGTGAGCTTTAGTTGTCCCCCCTATCTTGTTTTCCTGACACAAGAGGCGCCAGAAATCGAATCGGAGGCCACTTTTACTCTCCGATTACGCAAGTAATGTACAAAGAAATTACTCTCATAGCGAGAGTAAACGCATTTATCGAACTTTAGAATCATTTTTCTCATCCTGGCCCGGGTTTTTCTCCGTTTTTCCTTCGGGTAGAGGTGGATTTCTTATACAGGTTCTCTAGGCTTTGTCTAGGGGCGTGTTTATTGTAACAATAAATCGTGACTTTAGTGTTTTTTCAACTCTTATGATTTTTAAACACTATACTCAGAATAATCTATAGTTTGATAATAAATGTACATGTAAAATAAATTTTTTGTGTTAAATTACAAACATATTGACATTCTATTAGTATTATAACTCGCAGCTAACTTTTTATCTTATCTAGGAACTTTTGCTGAAATTTTTGAATCCGCCTCTGCCTTAGGGCCCTTGATCGGAATTGATGGGATGGTCCCTTGCTTGCTTCCGGAGAGTAAATTAGTTTATTGTCCTCCACGTGGTCATACGCAGTCTCTACTGTTTTTTGACAATAAATTTATCAAATTTATTATTATGTGAAACCTTTTAAAAAATATAATGCTACCCAACGCTGTCTCCGTGCTAATATGATCTTCCCAGTGTTTTCTTTTTATTTCCATACTTTTTTGTGGTGACTAAATGTAATTTCGATCTTAGAATTTAAATAATAACTGTCAGAATTTAGAAATTTTAGTGAAACTTCCCAAAACGTTTTTGTGTAGAATGAATAAATAAATAAATAAATTTTATTAATTTTGATTGTACAATGGACGGTAATTCTAGAAGGCTACATATTCCACACGCTGTAATTGTCAAACTATCCAACTAACAAAATATGTGCATTTGTAGGTTGCAGGAAATTTGGTATATTATGGCTTATTTTTAAATAAGGACTTTTCATGTGAATTGAACACAGTTCATGTAATAGCCATCAACCCAAAGTTGAGTAAAAAAATACCTATGTTGTGCATTTTAGTTTAGTTTTTTTTCTTCTAATATGTCGAAACTTTTGAGGCGACAAACAAACCATGCGCTTAAGGACCAACTAGTTGTCTGACAAAACGTCGGAAATTGTACTGAAGTTGTAGGAAATGTTCCTTTATTTATTATTTCAAATAGTATTTTTGTTTGAAATAAGTGCAATTCACGTAACACGCAAGAAAAGATAAGAAGATAATTGTTTCTTGTTTTTTTAAAATTATAGTGTAGTAGAGAGTACATAACTAAATTTTGTCTTGTTAGTTTTATTAAAGAGATTTTTCTTAAAACATGATTTAGTTTTGATTAATAATCAAAAAATAAAAATGTGGGATTTATATTATTTTTCAATTTTCTTTTATATTTTGGAAAGTAAAATAAATTTAAAAAATAGTAAGAGTTTTTTCAATCCCCAAATATTCTGAAGGAGACGAAGTTGAAGTGCGTAAAAAACGTAGGTGCAAAAAGGAGAACGTCTCCAGAGTACAGTGCTATAGAAAGACGATGAAAACGTGTTTTTTTGTTCTCAACATGAACCGGAACACTGTATCTATTATATTCGCATTTCCTGCCATTGACGTTTTTTTGTGGGGTTTTACGGCTCATGTCGACATCACGAAAAACTTGTACGGGTAGGGAAAATACAGTTACGCACTAAGAAGAGACATATGTGGAACTCCCCGAATGATTCAACCCTACCCACTAAAAACCCTCCTGATCTACAACACACCAAAACATATCTCACAACATACATCAAATGGAGGGGGGGGGCTAAAATGAGGGGGTCACATATCATGAGGGGAGACAAAGAATAAGGGGGGACAAAAAATGAGGGGAAGGACAAAAAATGAGAAGAATGAGGAAAATGAATGATACCCTAGCCTTAATAGCGTCGCGATCGAAAAGAACAAGAGGTGACCACGGAAGGTCAGGAAAGAGAAAGGAAGGAGCCTTGCACAAGTAAGTGGAAGTAATGCCAGACTCAGCTCGGGGTCCCGTGTTCGCCAAACACGTACTTACTAGATGTAAGTCCCCTGGGGGGTCCTGCCATTGACATCGAGCATTACACCATTTCAGATCAGTGAGATGTTCGGTCGTTCTGCCATCTGGTGACCAAACGATGAACTTGTTACAGACATGCTCCGCTACATGCAGTATCTGGCGACAGCGTATCCGAACATGGTGGAGATCATCACCATCGGTCAGTCGAGCAAAGGGCAGCCTCTGAAGGTGGCGAAAGTGACTGCGGGAGGACGCCGCACCAAGGCAGGGGAACTGAAACCGTCTGTGTGGATCGATGGAGGTAAAGTAAATGCCATTTTATGTTTCCATTCTTCTGTATTGAATTGGGGTTTATTATATCCGTCAGAGCGACTAGGTTTAAGGACCCACAAAATAAGTTTCAAATGATAGTTTGAACCATTCGCTCTCAGGTGGCGATCAATTTCCTTACCTTACGACGCAAAATTTTGAATATTTTTCTTCGAAATTACCAGAGAAACTTCCGGGAGTAGTTTTTTTTATGTCTTGACACCTGTATCGGCTTAACATGGCGAGAAAAAATATACCAAATGAAAATAGGAACGCGAGGACGTAAAGATTTTCTTACCTTACGCGGCGTTTAAAAGAATCGTTCAGCAAGAACTTTGGAAAATACTTTTGTATCGGAAACGGCATCCGCATCACGAGTGTGTAAATAATGCGACCCTTGTCAAAGATTGTCAAACATTAATCTAAACTTGTAATCACAAAATAATTGTCCTCATCCAAGAGTAAAAATCAAAAGGACGAACTGACAATAAGAACTCCTTTGGTCGATATTTCCAAGTTTAGTAAATAGTTGACAATTTGACTTCAGTGAAAGCGGACATAATACCTTAAATACAGAGGAACATCATATATCCGGATCACTTTTATTATTAAAGATATTTTTCCTTATGCAATTTTACTGTACAGATGAAGAAAATTTGTAAATGATTGGAATACATTGCGTTTGGCTTATTTTGGACAAATATTGATCAACCTTGTGTAAGTAATTCCATATAATACATTTTACTGTCGCAGTTACAAACTGTGTATGACAACATGGAAGGCAACAACCTATTTCTGTTCTGTTATTGTTAATATACAGCTCTCACATTGGCAATGTAGCTGTTTTATTGGTGTTCGCTCGTCAGTCTACACTGTTCTTTGAGTGATAACACAAAGTTAATTGCTTAGTAAATAAATAAATAAATAAACTTTATTGTCAAAAAATCAGTTACAAACTGCATATGACAACGTGAAGGACAATAAACTAATTTACTCGCCGGAAAAATTTCAGCAAAACTTTCTAGATAAGATAAAAAGTTAGCTACGTGTTATAATACTAATAGAATATCAGCATGTTTGTAATTTAACACAAAACGTTTTTTTCGATGTACGAATTATTATCGAATTATAGATTATTCTGAGTCTAGTGTTTGTAAATAATAAGAATGGAAATAACAGTAAATTCACGATTTCTTGTTTCAATAAACGCGTCCCTAGACAAAAGCCTAGAGAACCTGTATAAGAAATCCGCCTCTACCCGAAGGAAAACCGGAGAAAAACCCGGGCCAGGATGGGTAACTTTCGGTGAGATGAAAATGGCGACGAGTCGGGTTCCTGCATTTCAGACAAATTGGTCACCTACAGTTGACCGTGTTGTCGAATCAAGTGATGTGCCGGTATAATAAACTATTCTTTCTCATCGTAGGCATGCACGCACGAGAGTGGATCTCCCCGGCCGTGGCGCTGTACATGCTCAAGCAGCTGGTGGAGAACTACAAAGTGAACAAACGCATCGTGGATACCGCCGATTGGTACATCCTCCCCGTGGGCAACCCGGACGGCTACGAATACACGCACACGACGGATCGGCTGTGGCGCAAGACGCGCTCAAAGCACGACGAAGCCATGCGATTGGTCAGAGCGAGGTCTGCAACGCGAGGAGGACGCAAGATGGCGGGGGACAAGGCGGGGACTGGAGGAGGACAACAGAGGCGAGGACGCTTCCTCACCAGCTTCTGGCGCTCCTGCGAGGGTGAGTGACGGAGTCAGCGTGTGTGTGGCTAAGGGGTTAGCATTATTGCTCATCCACGTCCTACTGCACCTACTATCACTAACTATTACTAACTACTCCTACTAACATCTCCACGTGGGCCAAGTTGTTGGTAAACCCAGCTAAGCGGTCCACGTACTACCAATGGTTCCTACAACCCACATCCTACCTCCCATCTCTCCATGTAGGCAAGCTTCAATAGCACGCAACGTTTCCCATTTACAAATACTACAATAAAATTAATTAAAAGAGGGAAGAGCACTGAGTTGCTGGCTGCATGGACGGGATGAGGATTTTTCATCGCACCTCAACACCCAGACCTCCTCAGCTTGCTATAAAATGAGTACTGGGTCTATCCAGAGACAAATCGACCGGAGCGAGTTGCTCGGCACGTCTCCTCCTAGTGCCGTGGCCTAGTAGTTGCGGAACTCTGCTCTCCATCAACCCCTACAGGACCTGTTGTGGGAATCTTTTAAGTCTTCACCAATGTTTAAAAACTGCTACCCAAGCGTTTCCCAATATGTTCTTCTAAATGTTCGTTTCCCAACTAGTAAACACAATGCGTTTCCGTTCATGACATTTCCCCCTTAAGTTAAATTTCTCGGAGCAAAAAAACAGTTTACTTCTTGGGATGACGGTTCCAGTCTCTTTATCTAACGACAACATACTAGTAGTCAATCTTCGCACTATTGGAACTTCCGGTGACAAAAAAATTGTCACATTCCAGTTCTTTCGAAGTGGATAATCGCACAACTTGTGAAAATATCGAACCTGCTGCTGTCTTTACTATTTCCCCAAATTTTGTGAATAGCGATACACTGCGGCGCTGGTATCTCGGTTGATATGTATTTTGGGACAAAAAAAGACAATATACGACAGTCTTATTTCCCAGTAGGATCTTTTTAGTAATATTTTCTGTTAAAGTAAGACTTTTTTAATAGATGGATCCAAATATTACGTGTACACTGCGAAGTGCACAGTAAGTAAAATTTCACCAGTTTTTATGTCACTCCATAAGGGTTTGTTCATCGCATTTTCGAACTTAAGTTGATTTCAATCCCATGTAGAGAGTTTCATTTGAATTTAAAATCTTACGTTAAATATCATTATTGTATTTCAGATAGTCATCCATATGCTTACAAAATCCCCATTTACCATGTCACCCTTGTGGCTCTGGATGTAGCGTGACTGTGGAAGTTGCTGAATGTTACGCCCCTGGAAACTCATATTTTTCTTTCAAATCTGTAGTGTACATTACGCAACTTGTGCGATTAGCGAGCCTGACATGGCTTCACTATTTGCACGAGTTGTGTCAATTGTGAGCGCACCGTGGCTCGATTATTTGTACGCATTGTGTCAATAGCAAGTGAGCTCGACAGTGGCGAGGTCTAGTCACGGTTAGTTGCACGAGTTGTGGCCAACGCGATTCACTGCGTGGTATTTAGCGATTCAGCCATGTTGGAACAGGAAACAGGGAAGTTACCCTATGACAAAGTCCAAAATTTTTTAAAACAGTAGGGTGTAGTATCGTGCATGATTAATCGTAATGTTATTTAACGAACAATGAAAATAAAATGAAACCCTGTAATATGCAGGAGTGAATTCTGGCACGAATTTCAACGTGATTGAAATAAACTTAGATTAGAAAACATGAGAAGGAAACCCGTATGAAGTGACATAAAACCTCAAATGGGATTTCAGTTACTAGAGTGCACACATTTGAATACTTAGAATAAATGTATTAAAAAAGTCTTACATTAAAAGAAAATAAATTCAACATATCCTTCTCGGAAATATGACAATTTTATATCGTCCTTTTTATCCTGAAATACATGGCAGTCTTCCTAACTGCCAGGCTGTGCCACAACTCGTACATATAATCGCACCCAGACAGCGTCACTGTGCGCTTACATTAGGCACAAGTGGAAATAGTGAAGCCTTGTTAGGCTCGCTAATGGCACAAATGGTGGAAATAGTAATGCGGCGGCGTGTTCGCTATTTCCAAAACTTGTGCAAATATCATCAACCCAGTTCTTTTGGCTGTTTCGCGGTCAACGATTGCATTGTTTCAAATACGGAACAAATCACTGGTGTACTATCGATGTGATTTTTTTAAAGAAATATTGTACAAAGCTAAGTTAATAGTATTCCGGGTGGTTATAATTAAAGTTTAGACCTACGTGGAGCTCTACGTAGTTTCTGGTGGATACATTTAGTTGAAACTTGGTAAATACGTTACATGGACCATGGGAAAAAGAAATCTACAATAAAAAGTAATAGTTCAAATTTCGACCACCAGGTGAGAAGCTGGCACATATACAATAGAAAAATTGAAAACACAAAACTTACTCACACATTTGTTCAATATGCATTCACGTATCGCGTCAATCACATGTTCAAAGAGCGTGTTACAGCGTGTTCAGCAGTAGCACGAAGTGTTTCTCGATCGATTGCAGAAACATGACGTGTTATGCTTGCTTTCAATTCATCTCTTNTGATTGTGTGTGAATGTGGCAGAGGTGGATGTTAATAATTTACATGCCCAAATTCAAGGATGCAGCTTTAGAAATCTTAAAATTGCTTCTTTGTTCAAATACATAGAAGTGTTGTCCATTGTTACAAAAACAAAAATGGTAGAATAAAAAAGTAAGTTAAACAACCTGAATATCAAAGGCTCGATCGCGCGCACCCTACAGCCAACCAAGTGTGGACGGTACATGCAAATATTTGCATTATTTGATTCCTTTGATGTGGGACTAAAAACCGACAAGATGACGAATACATGTGTTCGCATACAGTACATTTGTAAATGGGAAATGCAGCGTGTTATTGAAGCTTATATACATGGAGCGATAGGAGATAGGAGTTGGGTGGAAGTTCATTGTTAGTAGCTGGATTTACCAACAACTTGTTTCACGCGGAAGGGTTAGTAGAAGTATTTAGTAATAGACAGAGTTATTGATATTAGGAGCAGTGGGAGGAGGAAAGAAGAAAAAGAGGTCACACTTCAGTAGTCACAGCTATACAAACTGGTACATTAATGTGAAAAGCTACAATTTTTTTTCTGACCTGGAGTTTAACCTGGAACCTGGTGGTAACCCCTTAGCTAACATTTGTATATTTGCCCAAATACAGCAAAGAGAGACCAATAGCTCACCTACACTTGACCGTATTGGGGCAAATATGACAAATACACAAATACGCGACGCCAAGTGAAGTGTCTGCATCGAAGTAATGTGTGCTCCCGGTAGCTAAGGTGTTATCGTCCTTACTCACCATCACTTACTCTTTCTAACTGCTACTACTAACACCTCCACATAGACCAAGTTGTTGGAGAATCCAGCTAACCGACCCACTTTCTACCTCCTATCACCCTTTGCAGATAAACTAAAATAGCATGCTACATTTTCCATTTACAAATACAACAATAAATGATGTGTGATGTCGCAGGTGTGGACCCTAACCGCAATTGGGACTTCCATTGGGGCGAGAAGGGAGCGTCGGACGACCCTTGCCACGAGACGTACGCCGGCCCTCGGCCCTTCAGTGAGCCTGAGACGCGCGCCGTCGCAGACTTCGTCATGGACCGCAAGGAGCGCATCAAACTCTTCCTGTCTCTGCACTCGTACTCGCAGATGTGGTTGCTGCCCTGGGGTTACACTTACAGGTAGGTAAATAGACGTCGGACATCATCAATTGCGTGTGAACTTAAGAATTATTATGTGGCCACCACTTTCTTTCTCCTTTATAACAAATAAATCTCACTATTTCGCAAACGCATATAACCCTATGCCTCCCAGCACAAATCAAAATTGTTGCAACCCCCTCCTCCACTGAACAATTTTTCATGACATATGTGTGTATTTATTTATTTATTTGTTTATTCATTTGGTTTACATTGATATTGATTCTTCAAAGACATACATATACAAGTTGTGAGGCAGGGGGGAGGCAAAGTTTTGCTTTTGCTGAAAGGGCGTGGACTACCTACTGTGGGATTGCGCACTGTATGGGCAGAAGAGGGAGGTTTTTGGGAGAGCTGCGGAAGTTTCAAATAATCAATTTCAGGAAGAAAACCAAACTACTAAAAGATAAACAGGTTTACGAGTTATTTTAACAGCATGTGTAGAAGTGACATCTTAAAGACAAGCGGGTGATGTGACTCGTAGAAGCGTGCGGCCCAAGTTAGAGAAGAATGGCAGAGAATTGGAAAACAAGAGATACTGGAATGACGTTGTTGAAGACAGGGTTAAATTAATTGATGTAAAATAATTGATACTTGTAAGATGATGTATACAAATAAGTAAGATTTAAAAACGGAAGAACTTGTAAAATCTTTGAATATAAATTGTATCTGCTGGAATGTATGCAATTAAGTCACATACTGCCCAATTGCTTAGACCAGCACTAAATTCCAAAACAGGAAAGGGGAAGGAATTATTGATTTTTACTATGTGCTTTCTTGTAGCTTAAGCATCAATATTGGTGGTTATGCTATGTTTAAAAAACCAAACTTTATTGTCAAAAAAGCAGTTACAAAGTGCGTATGACCACATGGAGAATACTAAACTATTTGATGATGATGCTACAATATTGATGGTTCAAATATAACAGTCCAGAATGTTGGCCCCCTCCTGCCCATTGTGTGCCTGCCACCCCAAGCACCTGTTTCCAGGGCTCATTTTGATTGAATGCAGGAACGGCTACACATCTAACTGAACTGAAATTCTTTCTTAATTTCATTTCTACAAATCCTTCAATTATATTTTAGAAATAATAGAAAAATATTGTTAAATTTACCAAGTATACAATAAATTAGCCATTTTAGTTCAACTTGGGAAGTTTATATTTGTTACTTAATTAATAAATATGTGTGAAAACAGTAAATTGAAGATTTATTACAAATGGCCCCATCCCAGTCCGGGTTTTTCTCCAGTATTCTATTTATAAAAAAGAAGTTTATTATCAAAGAAGCAGTTACAAATTTCATATGTCCATGTGGAGGACAATAAACTAATGTACTCTCCAGAAGCAAGCAAGGGTCCATCCCATCAATTCTGATCAATGGCCCTAAGACAGAAATGGATTTAACATTTTCTCATCCAGGTACTGGCGGATTTTTCCATAGGCGGGAATGTCATTTAATACTTTTATTATTATTAATCTCAAATTTTGACTGCACATTATATCTACGATTCATTTTGGAATAGTAAATTGATAACAGTACGTATTTGATTAATTTTTGTTTGGTTGGTTGTAATTATAAAATTTGCCACTGCCCTCGTGTCCCTGATCGGAATTCATGGGATGGTCCCTTGTTTGTCTCTGGAGAGTAACATGGTCTATTATCATCCATGTGGTCATACACAATTTGTTACTGCTTTTTTGACAACAAAGTTTATTTAGTTATTTAAATGATATTTGGGATATCAGATGGGTCAATTAGTTGAAAGGACATTGTGCCTAAGGATTCGGCTAATGTTGACCCAGAACTCTTGCTGTATTGCCGATGTTTAACGCTGTTCTGTTGCTGTACGTGTGTAGGAAAGCGGCAGATCATGAAGAGATGATGTCGATGGGGAAGAAAGCAGTGGAAGCCATCATGAAAGCCGGGGGGCAACGTTACCAAGTGGGAGCTGCCACCAAACTTCTTTATCCCACATCAGGTGAGTGCTATTAATTGGATGACAACTTTGTTGGATACTGAATGAATGGAACCAAAATGGTACATTATATGCTAGGAATTGTTTTTTTAATTAAGTAAATGTTCACTCTCACCTATATTAACTTAGAGTTTAGATGTGGGTGGAGATTTTTCAGGGTCATGTTGCAATCATTTTGCTTTTTGTCCAACCTAATTTTTAAAATATTTTATAATGATTTTCATCACACAATAACAATAATGTCTAATAATTAGTAATGTCTCCATTACATCAATACTTATTGTTGTCTCTACTGTTCATTGCATCTGGCCACGCAAACAGACACAAATACTTTTCTATGATTGACAATTTCTTATCTAGCAACAGATCTCACCATATCTCGTTTGTAAGTTCCTGCACTTTGGCAACATTTAGGAATGAGATGCTGGCTTCTGATTTTTTTTGTAATAATAATAAACTTTGTCCAAAAAGCAGTTACAAACCGCGTATGACCACTTGGGGGACAATAAACTAATTTTACTCTCCGGAAGCAAGCGAGGGAACATCTCATCAATTCCGATCAAGGGCCCTGAGGCAGAGGTGGATTTAACATTTCTACATACTGCTAATGATAAAAATATAGTTCAACATGTGTTATAGTATTAACGAATACCAAAAAATATTGTGTTTAATAAAACATAGAAAAGACATTTCACAAGAACGTATTATTATCATGCTATAAATAATTCAGAAAGTATTGTTGATAATTCGTAACTATTAAATAACACTAAATTTGCTATTAATTATATCAATTGATGCCATCTCTACGCAAGAGCTTAGCAAGTCTTTATAAAAAATCCACCTCTACCTGAAGGAAAACCAGAGAAAAACCCAGGTTTTTCTTACTTGAAATATTTGTCCGTGACTTCCTTGCAGAAAACTAGTTTCAAAAATGTGAAGGCAACTTCAAACAATTACCGTTGATTTATCTATCACTTTAAAGCAAAATATTCAGAATTTACTCAATCGTCAGCTCACTGCAGCACCCAGGGATGGAATGATGCTATTTGTTGTATTCAATCACTATTTCTCTTAGGGTTACTACTATGCGTTCTAAGCTTCTTGCCTGTTGTGACTGCTATAGTGTTACAAAATACACAACATTCATAAAGATAATACATTTATTTTAACGTTAAGAATAATTGTAAGTGTAAAAAAGCAGTAAAACTTTCTTTAACGGACAATTCATCGTGGTGAACATTTTTCATGGTTGACCAACACCATTTCATTCGCTGTAGTTTCATTCTACATTGACCTTCTCGGAAGGAGACCAATTTTAAGTTTCATAAGTGTCCATTATAGATAATTTTCACAGGACTAAAAATTGGGAAAATATTTTAAATCTGTTTTTTAAATTATTTTTTTAATCAAAATGACGGGATGGTTCAGAAAAAACAAAAAGGGGAGTGTCTTGTTCTAATGAGATGCCTGATTAGGATGAAGAGACATCCTCTTTTTTGTAAGACATGTCCTCAACTCCTCTTATCTGTCATCTGTCCTCTGTCCACGAAAATATAAAAAATGTCCTATTTATTCATTGATCATAATATAATTAAAAATTACTAGTAATAAGAAATATGAGCATGTTGAATGGACTTTGTGTAGTTTGGATATTATTGATAAGAGTGCAGTATTTGCTGGTGATTTATATTAAAATATTGTTTTCTCAAAAATATATTTATTAATACAAATTCTTTTTTATGTTATATATTTTGAACATGTATCAGATAATTGTATTCCATTTATTTATAGTTCATCATTCAATAAACAAAGAAATTGTTAAAATATTTCTGATCTTAAAATATTTTATCAGTTTTTCACTAACTTTACTTGGATATTTTAATAATTTGATTTTAGATGATACTATAATAAATTTATTTTTCACAATAAAAGTATTTATTAAATCTATACCTCAGTATGTCGATGTTCGGGTGTTGGTAGTATACACATTATTGTATAAAGATGATGTTGATATATAACAAAACTTGGATGGTATGAGTATATCTTCTTTATGCAATGAAATATTTACCTTAATAAAAGAAAACCTAGAAATTATTTATGTTGTTATATTCCTATACTACTGGATCAACTGTAAGTATATCTGAAACACAGTCATTGTGAAGTTGGGTGATTTAAGCAATTAATATTGTTTTGTGAATAAATAAATTAATTTTATATAATTATTATATTATTTATTATAATTATAATATATAAAATAATTGGATCATAAATTAATTAAACTGTTTTGTCCTGCAGGTGGTTCTGATGACTGGGCCAAAGGAGTAGCTGGCATTAAATACTCTTACACTGTAGAGCTCAGAGACAAAGGTGACTTTGGCTTTCTCCTGCCGGCCTCACAAATTCTCCCGACAGGAAGGGAAACCTTTGCAGCTGTCAAAGCTCTCGTACGGTCCATTGCATGCAAGACCTGAAGGCTCCTATTTTTGGACCACTTACTCAGCCAAAAGATATTTTAATTATTTGCTCAAAAATACTGATACGCAGAGAATTTTTAAGCACAGGCCAAACAAGCAATGGCTCATATTCTTGAGGTCCACCAAATATCTCCAAAACATTTTAGAAATTCATAATTTTTTAGTAACTTATTTTAAACAATTATAATATTCTATTAATTAACAAATTTTCAAAATATAAAAAAAATAGAAGAAGAACATTTGAATGTTGCAAAGTATTTAACAATTGAGGTAAAACTTATTTTATTGTCATATTTTGCTAATTTTTTGTAACCACATTCCAAAAATGACCAATTACTTTTTTAAATTGAAGGTGTAAAAAAATATTTGGGCCCCCAGCAGGCAAAACATCCTGTTCCCCAAAAATCTAAAAATAGCTCTGCTGATAAATGATTGTTGGTTTGAACACATAGCCAGTATGGAGTTAAAGATAAGGGCTTTATTGTGATAAATCAATCCTGATCTTTTGTCCATACCTCAGAAAATTTTATAATGAGGTTAGGGATTTTCAATGAAAGTAGGAGAATACTAATTCTTAGAAGCATAGCCAGCTTTAGAGAAGTGTTTACACGGGGTTACTGCGATGTGAAAATATACTTGAAAGCTATTGTGAGAGAAGAAAATTGAATAATTTACCAACATTATCTATTGAACATGACTTAGGTGTTGGTCTACATTGTATGAAGATGATCAAAACATTTTATGTTAAAAAATTTAAATAATAAATAAACAAAGTTGATAAGTGGGAGTGGGGTACCACCAAAGTAGTGCGCAGGATGCTGGAATCCCTAAGAACAGAAACAATTTTCTTTAATATTTAGTCTTGATATCCAATGTTATTTTTTTATTAGATTTTTTTGGTATTTCGTCATCATAATTATACTTTATGTCCTGAGTTAGTCATCTTCTACACTTGAGGAACAAAAATCTAATAAGGCACTTGGCTATCCAGTTTGTGCCACGTCTGGTAGTAGTCCCTTGACATCATGTTCCCAACCACTGGCGTAGTCAGTTCTGAAGAAGGCAGCAGCATGGCAGCCGAAACATTAAGGGACAGTTACCAACAACTACCAGACAGAGCAGCTACCAGAGAGCCAAGCACCTTCATAGATTTTTCTCTCTCAAGTGTAGAAGAAGACAATCACAGGACTTGAAGTATAATTACGATGATGAAATATCAAAAAAGTCTAAAAAAAACATTGGATATCAAGATTAAATATTGAAGAAATTATACCACATCATAAAAAGAGAATTCTGATTTATCTTAATACTCTTGTGTTATGTGCATGTAAGCTGGTTATGGACCTGATGAAATTATGGATTTTCAGAAATTGACTAGTTGCAAGAAGACTGAACACTGTACATTGAAATGAAAAATGAACACTCTGATGTCTTAAAAAGTTACAGATTTCTGACATTTTTTTATTTCATTGCACAAATTGTTTAATGATATTTTTATTTATTTTGTAATTTATTTATTTGCTTATTGTAAATATATTGATTAAGATTATTTTTTCTGTACACTAATCCATTCCAGGTTTTCAACAATAGTAATGTTGACAAGTCAAGAAGTGATAGTTGAGTGTGAGGTGACGATGAAATGCATTCTGGGTATAAATTATATGACAAGAGTTGTAATGAATGATTAGTTCTCACTATCCATTCTGTTGTGTTGTAATTCATTTGTAACATATATTATTCATGTAAATTTCCAAAGTAATAAATAAACTCAAACAAAACTGTGGCAAATCTTGTAAGAAAATTTACCTTGATCAACACCATTCACGTACCCA
Source organism: Laupala kohalensis (assembly GCA_002313205.1). NCBI lineage: Eukaryota > Metazoa > Arthropoda > Insecta > Orthoptera > Trigonidiidae > Laupala > Laupala kohalensis. The sequence continues at coordinate 211,797 of NNCF01125837.1, forward strand.
TTGGCGATGAAAGATCCTGTACTTTAAGGTCGGATTTCGACTTATTGTTACTAGATATTCTTCTTCTTGTTCTCTGAATCTTCCAGAAGTTTAATGTTGAATATCGATCATTTTTGATCAATATTTTATTTTATTTTATATACTGTTTATTGAGAGAAGTGGTGGTAGTGTGTTATTGAAGTACGTGATCATGGTGGTGGCATGGGCCCTTGATCCGAATGAATGGGATGGTCCCTTGCTTGCTTCCGCAGAGTAAATTAGTTTATTGTCCTCCACGTGGTCATATGCAGTTTGCACTGTTTTTTTTTTTTACAATAAATTTATTATTTATTTATTTAAACATTTGTTGGAACAAAAGAATTTGCAGAGTGGGTGAAAGGCTATGGATGAATGATTAGGAGTTGGACAATGTAGAGCAAAGTGTGCCCAGGAATGGGAAAGAGTTAACATGTAAAAAATATTTAGTTCCCTTACATTTGGAAAATTGTTTTGAAATTTATCACACTAAATTTAATAAAACTATTTTTTTTTCTTGTAAAATATAGGTAAATTAATTTTGTAATTTTATTACCAATATTTGTAAGATTTGTCTGTGGATACATTACTAATATTTGTAAAATGTCAAAACAAAAATTAACATAATTTTAGGGAACCTGAGAAATTGTCATTGAATGTGCTTCTGGGACAATGAAAATAAATCAGCCCCTGTGGTGGCAAAAAATTTAAGATAATTCCGACAACAGTGGGTTAATTTTAAGTAATAAAAAATAATGAACTACTTCGGGATACTCATTAACTTTTCTAAATAATGTGAATATTTGGGCCAAAATAAGAGGCAGATTTGTTTCCTTGAGCATCATTTGTGGAGGTTCCAGTAGCAGATGACATTGAAGAAAAACATGTCATCATCTTAACATGTATAATTCCACTCTAATGTTTAAGAAGAAGTAGTGGTTAACATTCTTTCGTTATTTTGACTAAAAGAATTGCCCCTCTCCAGTCTCATACCTAGGCGGGGTGGAGGGCCTCCAAATCGGTCACCAAATACCATTTAAACTCCAAAATTCAAACATAAATATTTATTTAAACCATAAGTTTACATGAAACTTACAATATATTGCAATAATAAATTATTACAATAAAAGTTCCCAAAGAGGCATATATAGCAACCAGCGTCAGGGATCTGGCAACATAAAACTAAATTAAAAAAATATTTAAAAGTAGTTAATTACTAAAAAGTAAATAAAAAATTATTATTTGAAACATTTTTAAAACCATAAAATGAGTAATAGTTCAGTTTCTTATTAATAACACTCAAATTTCAATATCAATTCTTTTTTATACATTCAAGTGAAGGATATGAACTGGTAGAAGGTATGTCTACAAACACATTTGTTTATGAAACCATTCGTGTTTTCGCCTCTGAAAACATTCCCACCCTGAGTCTGAGAGCCTCATGAGGAGTAGGTACGCCACTGCCACTTTTTGAAACAAGCCTGAAGGAAAAGATAAGGCACAATTACTTTAAAAAAGTGTGTAAAACTGTTGAATTAAACAACTAGTGTAGAATATGTTTTCAAACATTTAAATCTCAACTCTCCAGTTTTGAAGGATTGTTCACAGACTGATTGTTTTCACAGGTTTCGTCAACTTTGACTGAAGATTCATGTATTTGGAAATGAGGTTAAGATTTTATTTTAAAAAGTAATTAATTATGAAATAAATAATGAAATAAATTTATTGTCAAAAAACAGTACAAACTGCGTATGACCACGTGGAGGGAAAAAAACTAATTTACTCTCCGGAAGCAAGCAAGGGACCATCCCATCAATTCCGATCAAGGGCCCTAAGGCAGAGGCGGATTCAAAAA
>NNCF01125837.1:215694-240331 GCA_002313205.1 Laupala kohalensis
AAACAGTCTCGTTCACGAACACAATACTCGCAATAGGAATAATATTCATCGGCCTAGAATGTGAACCACTCTTCGCCAAAAAGGACTGCATCATTCGGGAATCGTTCTATATAATTCCTTTCCCAAGAATATAAAAGATATTATGAAATTGAATATCTTCAAATCCGCGGTTAAAAACTACCTCCTGCACCAGTGCTTCTACAATGTAAAAGAATTTATTGATTTTAACAAAAGTTAANCACTATTTTCTTGCAAGGTTGTGTTGTCTTATGGCTCATATTAATTTAGTTTTGTGTGTACTCAACTTTGGCACGGTTGTGTACATAAATTCTGTAGCCCCATCCTGGCCCGGGTTTTTCTGCGGTTTTTCTTCGGGTAGAGGTGGATTTATTATACAGGTTCTCTAGGCTTTGTCTAGGGGCGTGTTTATTGTAACAATAAATTGTGAATTTAGTGTTTTTCTTCAACTCTTATGATTTTTAAACACTATACTCAGAATTATCTATAGTTCGATAATAACTTGTACATGTAAATTTTTTGTGTTAAATTCGTTAAATTACAAACATATTGACATTATATATGTNAACTTCTGCTGAAATTTTTGAATCCGCCTCTGCCTTAGGGGCGTTGATCGGAATTGATGGGATGGTCCCTTGCTTGCTTCCGGAGAGTAAATTAGTTTATTGTCCTCCACATGGTCATACGCAGTCTGTACTGTTTTTTGACAATAAATTTATTATCATTATCAGCTTGAGACTCATGATCTGATCAGGACAGCTCCTCCAGGGTCTGAAACCTCCCTGGAATTCTCCTAGTTCTTTTTCCAGTTGCAACCTGATTCTGTTAAGGATGATTCTTGAAAGACTTTTATATGTTATATCTAGGAGTGAGATTCTCCTGTAGTTGCTAGGGTCTGCTTTGTCTGCCTTTTTAATGGAGTGGGTGGATGATGTCTGTTGTTCATTGCTCTGGTAGTTTTTCTTTAATCCAGATGTTGACAAGCTGTTGATGAAGGGCAATTTTTGCTGATCTTCCTGCATATTTCCAGGTGTCCACAAAGGTCTGATCCTCTCCTGATGCTTTGTAATTTTTCATCTCATCCAGTGCTTGATAAACTTCTTTTATTGTGGGGGGATTGATGTTTTCTGGTGGTGTTTTATTGGGGTGTTGATGTCCTAATTAAGGAGTTCTGTTGGTTCCTTGCAATTCAGGAGTTCCTTAAAGTATTTAATAAGGATTTTTGCATTGTCTTCATTGTTATGGGCTAGGTTACCATTTTCATCTTTCTTTAGTAGGGTTGGGGCTACATATTTTTGGAGTTGCAATTTAAAGATTTTGTAATAATCTCTCAATTGTGTTCTGTGGAATTCTTCTTCTGTTATTTTCAGTGCATCCTTATGGTGTTGTCATTGTATTCTCCTCAAGATTTGGGTGGTTTCTTTTCTTTGTTTAATTCGATTTTGGAAGGATATTTCTGATTTTTCAGACTCATGTAATATGATGCTTGGTGTCTTTTCTCCACTGTTTCATCACATTCATTGTTCCACCACTGATGCTTTTTATGGGGTTTCATTGGGGCCAATTCTACTGCAATTTGTTTAAGAATGTTGACTAGGTCTTCAAGTTTATCTGTAATTTTTATTTTTTTGGTGGCTTTTTGGTAATTTTCATTATTGTTTAGCTGGGTAGCATCCATTTTTATTTTAGGTTTAGGGGTTTGGTTTTGTTGTTTCTTTTGAGGGGTGAATTTAATTTTAGTTTTTACTACGTAGTGATCCGAACCAGTGTATACTCCTCGGAGGACTTTGACATTGTAGGTCTCTTTGTGGTGGTGTTTGTACATACAGACATGATCCAGTTGCCATTCTCCTTTAGTATAGTCCGGGTGTTTTCAGTTTTTGAGGTTTTCTTTTGAAATATGTGGATTTTGAGATTAGGCTATAGTTTCTGCAGAGGTGAATGAGTCTCTGTCCATTTTTGTTTGTTCTTCTTTGGGCAGGCTTTTTTCCGATGATGTCATGGTATCTTCTTTCTCTGCCTAGGTGGGCATTAAAGTCTCCAATTAATAGCTTTACATGGTGTTTGGGAATGCTGTTAATGGGCTGGTCTAGTAGGTCCCAAAATTTTTCTGTTTCTTTATGGTCTTTTGAAGAGGTGTTTCTATTATTAGTGGGAACATGAGCATTTGTTATGGTGTAGATTTTATTAGATGCCTTTAGAGTGAGTGTTGAGATTCTGCAGGATTGCGACTTGAAATCTTGTACAGTGTTTATTATTTTAAGACTGACTAGAAAGCCTGTTCCAAACTGAGGGACATTTTTTATCACTCTCTTCCCCGGTATGCCTTTGTAGAGTCTGTATCCTTGAGATTCCATGGGGTCCTGGTCGGTGTTTCTTATTTCCTGCAGTCCCGTGATGAGAATTTTATGTTGATCCATTACGTCAGTTATCACTTTTAGCTTACCAGTCTGCATGAGTGAGTTTACATTATGTGTGGCAAAGTAAGTTACTTGCTTCGGTTTGATTCTTTATTTTGAAGATTTTATGTCTGTGTGTGTGTTGGAGTACTGCATTGTATCTTCTAAGTGGCAGCCCACCGTATCCAAATGCTGTACTCCGGTGGAGTATTCCTTAAAATACTTTCAATGGTTGACTGTCAAGGTGTCACCTGCAGTGGGACTAGGTCCTCAGTTACAACTCTGGATGTGATCCAGTGAGGTGATAGTGAGATATGGTTGATGATAGATGAAGTTATGAGTTGGACTACTGTATTGTCGGTAGTGTGAATTAAAAGCCGCTGGGATCAGACACCTTTTGCAGCCGCTCCACTGGAGTACAGACGCTACAGATTTATCCCTTCCGCCACCTATGCTGTACCGAAGGCTTCTTGCACAGTTAAAATCTTTATTTAATGATGTATTGGTCAAGTCATCTCTTTTGCTATACAGTAGAACTCCACTTAACCAGCCTTTGATTAACCAGCTTATCCTGTAGAACAGTTCTTTTTTTCTCTTTCAGCGTAAAATAGGGGGCATGTAGTGACTCAAACATTGATTGTTTGACAAACCATCGCAAGAAAGTTTCTGTAAAGTAAAACGAGGCAACGCGACATTCAGTGTGCAACGTTTTTGTGTTATAGTGAGCAGAACAGGAGAGGGAGTTTGCCAGTTTAGATTCCCATCTTGCTTCCGAGTATACTTGTCTTTGAGAAATTTTTTTCTCGTGTTTGTTTATGTACGTATGTCCATACACAATAGTAAAATGAGTTGCAATGATGTCTCTTTTGCTTATTTATTCGTTATAACCTGATGAAATTGTGGGCTCCTTTTAAATGAAAATCAATTTTTCACTGGAACATACGATTAACTGGTCAAACGGTTAACTGGCCAGGGTGTTGGACCTGACCAGACTGGTTAAAAGGGGTTCTATCATATTATATAAGTATGTTAAGCAAATCTGTTCGACATCTATTCAAAGAAGACTCGAGTTGGGAATCTATTCTTGAAAAGATATAGGAATATTTTTTCTTAAACCAGCAGTTCAAAATGGCCAGTGAACTTCTTCACAATATCATCTTATTATCAATATCATGATTTCATCCCAAAAATGTCTCTGATTTGTCAAGCACTTCAAATTTACTGGGTATATTTTTTGTGTCTTATTTGTAAATTTAATGTTTGTTGTTGTCTGCTCAATGTATAAATTATTGCGATCTAAACAATTATTTCTTTACGTGCCTGATCTATTGTTGGGAGGTACTTTTCCTTTGTAATTAGCTTAAATTGATAATTGTAATAATCAGAAGCACTGGTTGCAGTCAAATGAAGAAAATAAATTAATTTTGAGATGCCAAAGTCAATATCTAAAATAAATTAAATTTTATGTGAAAACCTGTATAATAGTTAAATTTTCTGAAGAAAGTTTCTCTTTTTAATTTTTTGTCCTGTTTTTAATATCTCAAATTCCTTAATTTTCATACCTGCCAAAGCTTTGGAAAATCCGTTACTGTTAGTGACATGGAAAATACTCTAAATTGACTTCTATAACCTTATATGGAATATTTAACTGCCAATATGGTAGGTTGTTGCATTCTTATATTGTTTATGATTAAAACCTAATTACAGAAATTTCTTATCCTTACAAGTATCTTTCATAGAAATTGAATTTTTATTTATCCATCATTGTTTAAAAAATTCAGGGGTCAGGAAGGTAAAAATCAGTTTTAATTTCCAAAGTTAATTTCATTCTTTGTTCTTGCATATTCTGTAATTTTTGGCATCTTACACACATTGGTACCAAATTTTAAAAATCCATGGAAAAGCTAGGTTGATATGAGTCCTAAAGTTTGTAAACAAATCTGCCAAGAAAGAGAATATTGGATTTCTCATTGTGAGTCCAAATTCTTTTAAATAAAAATTTCATCAAATAAAAAAATATTTTGATTGCTATATTATTTTATTATCTCTAAAACTTTTTTAACTTACTGCATTCCCATTTTAGAAGAGAGTAAAAACTTTTTCAAAATTTCCAATACTTTGGTTTTATATACACTTTTTACTCAATATACATTTTATTGTAGTGATTCTGTATTTTACTTCATACTTACCTGATTTTTCTTTATTCATGAGAAACAAGTAACTGTCATTACAAAAAACAGTTTTCATTCCTTCTTGAAATTATAGACAGAGTGTAACTTCCTTGATAAACCTTGTGATGAGTACTTCCACATAGCAAAATGATTTAGTGTACATAATGCAGTGAAATGAATATTAGACTGTTGAGCAGCATGACTCAACTTATCTCACCACTATAACATAGGTGTAAGATATTGCAAGATACTTTGAACCATAAATGGGTCAAAAAAAGGTTATGATTCATTATTAATAAATTATTTTGTAATTATTGCAAAATAAAATAAATTACTAATCGTAATTTTTGTCTGGAATAAATTTTTCTATCTGTTCCTGCATTGCAACATTATAATTAAACAAGTTCGAGCTACTGATTGTAGCTAACTCTTTCATTACCCATAACCATACTTGCAGTATCCAAATTAGCCAGATAAAAAAACACTTTAACAATGAATTACCGATAAAGTAGTCTTTGATCCATAAAAATAACTTAATAAACATATTCCCTGATAAACTTCCGACTCTTAGAAAATGGTATTCTGAAGTTGCTTCTATAAATTTGTCTAAAAGTTATTTTAATGCATCAAACGATGGTATTTATTTAGAAATACATTACTAAAGATTTTTTTTACTAATCTTTACTTTTCAATTTTTACTTTACTAAATTACTTTTTACTTTACTAAATCTTTACTTTTCAATTTGGAAGCTATAAACATTTCTTCTGTGGTGGCTACCACCAATAAATTGAAAACTTTCTTTCATTTATTGAGTATAAATGGTAAACAATACATTTAAGCAGAAATTAATTTGTAATAAATGTTGGGCCTGCAAGATTGGGGTGTGCTATAATGTATATCAACAACATGGATCTTAGAAGTGAAGTGACCTATCAGTTAAGTAGAGGCAATGGCAGATCTTTAGGGAGGTTAAGGGGGCTATAGCCCCCCCCCCCCCCCCCNATAGCATACTTTGTAAAAGTGTTACCAGATTAATAAATTATAAATAATGTTATTAATAATACCAGACTCATAAAATTAATAATACAGGATTAATAAAATTAATAATACAAGATTAATAATTGTTATTGTTAATTACAACACCAGATTGTTTATTGTTAATTATTAATTTGATGCATTTTATTTAAAGGTAATATTTATAAAATTTGTGTTGTAAAACCATAATTAAAAAAAAAAGCTTCCCGGTTACAGTGTAGATCTGCCACCGAGTAGAGGATTGGGTTAAATATAGATATTGGTATTAACAAAAAAAAAATAGTACTTGTTTTCTAGTAAATAAACATATACAAAATTAAAGATTTTATAATCAAAGAACAGCAGTTACAAAACTGCTTATGATACCTTGGAGGACAATAAATTACTAGAGGGGTTAGTTGTGGTGCCCTTGGGAGATAAGCGTTGAAGTTTTGGAATAACTCGTCATGTTCGTGTTCTCTTTCCGGTAGTACTGATGCAATTTTATTTTGGTTTCTTAATTTTCTAGTAGAATACACAACAAGTATTCTTTGTAATAACATAATTCCCATAACCAAATTAACCCTAGCCTAAATTAACCCTAGCCTGTTAGAGTAGAAAATAATTTTATGTTAGCTTAAATGAATATGGTTAAATGTACCGATATTATTATATTGTTGTTATTCTTATATGTAAATATTATTGTTATTGTTGTTAGTACTATGACTCGCCATACATAATTGTTGTGATCTATGTGGTTCAATAAAATATTATTATTATTGGTAAATTAACTGTAACCAAAGAAAGAGCAGAATTATTTGTGTTATCAAAACTTACACTTTCTTTAAATACACTCTTGTTTATTTCTTAATCGCCCCTCTGGTGGCTAAGGTGTGAGCGTACTTGCTCATCACCAAGTCGTCATCCCAGGTTCAATCCCCTGTGAGGCCACAATTCTTTTTTTAGCTTTTCACATTAATGTCCCAGTTCATGTAGCTGTGACTACAGAAAAGCTAACCCTCCTTCATCTATCCACCTCCTACTACCCCTAGTATCACTAACTCTTAAGAGTTATTATTATCACTAACTCTTAACCACTCCTACAAACTCCTCCACATGAGCCAAGTTGTTGGTAAACCCTGATAACCGGTCCACCTACTAACAATAGCCCCAACCACCCACCTCCTACCGCTCCATGTAGATAAGCTTCAATAGCACGCTATATTTCCCACTTACAAATACTACAATTCAACTTTCTTTATAGACTATCTTAATGGGTATTTTACATTGTACTAAGTCTGATAAGTCTACTAAAAGTGCATGTTTGAAAAAGTACTGAAATATTTCTTTGACTATATCCCCGTTCAGGGGATAAATGACCACAGGTGGCTGCAATGCTGGTAGCTCTAAAGCCCGGTTTTCACCTGGGGATGTGACAGAGGTTCACCAGATCTGGGTCAGGTGGAAGTTGTGTACGGACTTGGGAGTCGAGGTGGGTGGTGCAGTGGATAGCACACCTGTGGCCAGAGCAGGAAATCCCGGGTTCAAGTCCTGGTCTGTCGCAATTTTCACCTGGCTGTTGACATTGCAAACACACCTCCACGAGTAGGTACTCAGAGGTTGTGAATTAAAATTACTGTAAATAGTCATATTAACAATGATAATACATATCACCAACAAATTCAACAATTTTTTGTCGGAGGTGGTATCTGAAAAATTAGCACCCATTGCTTAACCAATAAACCTGGTTCATATTGAAGGGCCTAATATAAATCCCTACTCAATACTCTTTTTTCACACTACTTGAAATGGAATTGACAAGACATGGAATGGGTAAGAAAGCTGGTGGATTAGATATTTGTTGAAAACTTAATATTCTTTAGGTTAACTAAGATTTTAGAGAGGGTAACAACATTCCTGAATGACAATTTGGATTTAGAAAAGGAATAGGAATCAAAGATGCCTTAGCTTTAGTATCTAACTCTATTTTCAAACTTTCGATAAATCAACTAGGACAGTTGCCACATTTTTAGATCTTTCTATAGCTTTTGATGTGGGTAACCACAATAGGTTTTTTATAGTCCAGTCATTCAGAGTTCAAAAAACAGTCTGTCTGGAAAGGATTGAAGTAGTGTTCTTTTGCTGCTGAATGGTTTTGAGGGCGATAATTAAGAATTTCAACTATGTCCCATTGAGAAAGTTTGGGAAATATGAAAAAAAACTAAAAATTCCAAGACATGGCACCTGTTTTTGGCTTTTGATTTATAATACGAAAACTATGCATTATATATTTAAAAAATTTATTTATAAAAATAAAATTTACTTTAACTTGCACCTGTTCTCTGATGAAGTACAGGGGGCCACTGGGGGCGGGGGTTGAATTTATGTTATGTTCATATTGAATTTTTAGCTGCTTCCTTTTTGTAAGGAAACATTTTCTTTGAAAAGTGCATTTTTATCACATTATAAGTAAAAAAAAACAAACAAAAAATAACATTCAACAAGTGCACTTTGAGGAAGTTAAAAGACCTTATCAAATCTTAAAATACATTTAGGAGCAAAGTTTTAAATTTTTTCCACAACTTTCTGACAAAAATTTCATATAAATTGCTGGAGTATATATTAAACGCACTCTACTGGGCATGTACTTCATCCAAAATAAATAATATTTGCTATCAATTTGTGAGTCCTATTCCTTATACTAAAAATGAATACATAAGTATTTCATAGGTTCCACCCTGGTGATCACTTTGTCACTAATTATTATTTCTGTTTGATTTGGGATACTTTTGTCACAATTTCCAAAGTCATGCGTATGGTCTTCTCAATATTCAGTGACAATTTATTCAAGGTCAGTCAAACGGTAATTTTGACTGGTATGTTAGTGAGAAAGTTTGTTTTGGATATTATATACCAGGGATACCTGTTTTTTACAAATGGTGATTTTATTTAAGAAATTGTTCATTTTGATCTGTGCATCATTCCAATTAACTGTCAGTGGAAATTTGTGTTGTGGAATCTGTATATGACGGTACTACATCCTTTGGCACTGATTCTAGTAGACCAGTGATATAAAATGTAAATATTAAAGATCCTAATACAGTGCCTTGAGGAACTCCCATAGTAAGTTTACTAAATTCGCTTACACTATCATTTAAGGTAATATATCTGTCAGAGTGACTAGACTTAATTACCCCCCCCCCCACAAAAAAAAAGNAAATTTTGAATTATTTGACTTTAAATTACTATGAGCTTATAAGGAGAAACTTTCACAGGCTCACGTTTGTTTTTATATTCTGGCAAAATTACCGGCTTAACACAGCGAAAAAACCTACTAAAACATAGCAAATGAAAATAGGAACACAATGACATTAAGATTTTCATACCTTACGGGGCATTTTTGAGAACTACATTAGTGAATAATTGGCAACTTGACTTCAGTCAAGACACACCTTAATCTGACTTTTTGTGGTAAGTTTCTTAAAAAGCTCCCCCTAAGAATTGTTAGTTCTTACAAGCAATAATATAAAATTATAAATGTAAAATGATATATGCAAAGAAGTTTGCTACTCATTTATACTAATTATATATTTTTCTTTATATTTCAATTGTCAATTTTGACCAACCTCAATGATTATTTCAAACTTTTGTCAGATTTTAGGTTGGTCGGCATGATATCCCTTAATTGTTTTACTTTTACAGTTCAAGTTTTTTACCATTCTTCTAAAAGATAGGTTTCCCTATATCTGCAAAAAATTACATCTCTATAAATTTACTTGGTAATAAATTGCATTAAAATTTTCATATTCTTATTTACAATTAAACTTTACTAAACAAGCTATAAGATTCTATGGTTGCTCAAACACCTTTGAAACTTGGATATTTCTTGCATCAGGTTAAGGATATTAATGTATCATCAACAAAACGAAGCCAACTGAACTGTATGACTATTTTATTAATTGTGTAAATCAACATACAATTAATGTCACTCCATTTACATCATTACGTGTTTCCTTTCAACAAAAAGTTTTTAATTTTGAAGAAAGAAACAAATCTCTTCTCTTTCAGATAACAGAATTTGAGAATTTTTAAGTCCAATGTTTTTCTATGTACAAAAACAAGGTGGTACATGAAATTCAAATGAAGAAAAATACAGATTACCTAAACTTTTATCAACTATTACATTGACATCATCTTGCTGTTTATTGAGTCCATGAAATGTTACACTTAATTTGGCAAAAGTCCTATTAACAGCCATTTTTTGTGTGCTTATATTTACAAATATATATGTATATAACAACACAATGCTTTGGTACTATTACAAGTCCACGAACTACATTCATACATGTTTCATTATTCACTAGATGTGAAAATTAGGTACTACACTTGAAGCAGAATGCAAGGTGTATTTGCACTGTGTTAATTACATTATTTTGGCAATATTACACATTAAATATACAGTATGAGAGTCCAACTACTTGCAAACAGACTTGCATTAAAGACCAAAATATTTCTTACTTTTTTCGGCTCCAAGTAAAATATCTAATGTTCATTCATGTGAATAACAGTAAACGTGAAAGCACACACTACCATATGTAATCAGATGTACACTCACATTTTCAGTTGCTATTTATGATACACCAAACTACAGCAAAATAAAAAACTGTAGTTTATTAATACGACACGTGTCAAATTAACAAGTAATCACTTAACTACTTCGATCCCTTCTTAACAGTGTTATTCCCATTTTGATTTTCCACCCAATGTATGTTACACAAGGAGCTACAACAAAAGCTGCAATTAGAAAGCTCACAATTAACTAATTATTCTTCAAATCAACTGGGATCATTTTTTTGAGTTTACATTTTTCAATTCATTATAAAATTTAAACGGCAACCTCAAAGAAAGATAAATCAATTACACAAACATGTAGATGTGTTTAGTGCGTGTTCTGCATATTCTTTCAGAGCTGAAGTAATCATACTAGCTAGCCCATGCTGAAGCTTTAATGGCCAGTTCCTTAGATCAGGTTCTCAAAAGCTTTACAGTACGTCTACTTCTGACCAATACTGCGGCCTGTAATTCAAGTGTCGTTAACTGAAGAAAGACTTCAGCTTTTCTCCACATTTATGAGACAAAATTATTCTAGTAAAGCAGAGATACCCTGGAAGCCAAGACCGACCTGCTAGTGCCGACACACAAAAGATACACGCAGAGGCGATTCACGTCATGTGAAGAATGTATAGGTCATTCTAGAACACATTGTATAATACCTAGCCTAGATGCTGTGACGCCACCCTGTTACAGAGATGAGTCCGTTCGATGCGATGGAGCGATACGGAGCGAGCTTCAGTTCTTGCGTGAGCCCCGACGCTTCATAGAAGCGGTGCACTGTGGACAGTACCACTTTCCCTTCGGCGTAGCTTTCACATCCACACAAGCGTAGTGAAACCACTCAAACGGACACTAAAAGAGAAAGATCAGATACTTAGATAAAGGATTTTAAGATACTGGATATACAAGCTAATACAACAAACAGCTACACTCGACCAAGAAAAGTCTTTATATAATGTATACATCGTGTTTCTTAATAGTTTCAAGAAATGGTTGATGCTTTATAGTTACTCTTCTTATAATCAACCTTAACTGAATGTGAACCGTAAGTCATAACCCAAATTAGCTTGTAACTGCGAGAAAGCAGATTTATGTTGTTGGTGTTGTGGTAAGGATAATGAAATACTCCACATAAAACTACTATTAACATCAATTTTTAAATTCAGAATACTGAAATATATGTAATATAACCTTATCTGGATAATTCACAAGTTCACAATTGTGTCACGGAGACATAAAAAAAAACATTAAACAAACAATTAAATATTGAATGAGTTAGATCGATAGCACCACAACTTACATTTTATAAAAGTATTCAGTAGCTGATATTAGTAGTTTTAATGAAGTGTTTGCCCTGAAAGTTCCCAAAGCCTAATTACAAAGCATAAATTATACCATATTTACCCAAATATAGTCTCCCCCTTTTAATCCGAAAAAATCACCCCAAAAATCTGTGGAGGGACTGTATTTGGAGTTAGGATGGGGAAAGTGCTAATTCAAAGTTTTGAGTGTGAAAAGGAGTTAAGCACACAAACCGTATATATAATGTAACACAAAGAACATCGATAAATGATGGCAGATTTGGCGCTCATTTGAAGTGGAAACCATGTCGTCAAGGGATGACCGATTACAGTCATCGTGCTGACCTCGACACATGATTTTGTCGAGAGACAACGATCTTTTTCGACACAACGAAAGTTGGGTGATCAAAGATGCTTCGACGCTTACTTCACAATGCGAGATCTAAATGATGCTCGGACACATTGAAATAAAGCAGTGGCATGAGAATCCGAAGTGGAGCTGAAGTCCATGTGTATTGTGATATTTCAAGAGGAGAAGTTGAACAGCACCAGTTAGCTTATCATTTTAAAATCCTTATGATTTAACTTACCAGAGTCAACCATTTCACATGGAATTTTGAATGAGCATTTCCTTCATAAAGACTTTCAATTTACTCAACTTCATTTCCCCCCCTAAATTTTGCCTTCTAAATGAGGGTGGGTGTCCATATTCACGTAAATACAGTAATCTCCTACCTCGTGGTGTAGCTAACTGCTAACTAAGAGATTATGTGTACTTGAATTTAAATTTAACCCAAAAGATTATTCCATTTTCAAACTACTTCCTTTTTTATTTAAAGAAATTCAGAAATCATGTTTAGAAAATCAAATGAAGAAGTTATTTTGTGTGAAAAGTTTTATGTTCTATACGGGTGTCAAAACTTCGGTTTGAAGAATCATCCCACAAATTATTTTTCTTTTACTTACATCTTGATTATCACAAGCAACCATATAACCATAGGACACCTGGTTACAGATACAATATCGAGGTTCATTTGGATCGTAAGTCCAATCAGGATTTTCAGCGTTAGGATCAACATTGGTATCCATATCCGAGTTCTCCTCCACCTCAGCCACAGGGGATGGTGTAGGAGCGGCAGGTGTCGCAGGCACTGGCATTGAAGGAGCAGGGACAGACACAGACGTCGACGAAGATGACGATGAAGAAGCGGCAGAAGCAGCGGCAGAAGCAGCGGCGGCCGCAGCGGCGGATGATTTGCGACTGGAAACATATTTAAAATGTATTCGTTGTGTTATTGTGTGTTTCAAATAAATAATAGAATAAGTATTAAGATCGCTGTTACAAAACAAAAGTTCAAAGGTTACCCCAGGTCAAGGCACCCAAATCTGCCCCCAAGCCAAATGACATAGTCCCTTTGTGTATAGATATTTACTGATAAAATATCATTGTTAATCATGTTTTTAACTTCCCTTGAGTTTGGTATTGCTTCCTATACTATAGAAAATGATAATTTTCGGCTTTTTATTTTTTACGTGAATTTAAACCAAAATTAACTGATCATACAAGTTGCTTAGATAATAAAACACTCATATCTAACAAAAAATGGAAATTTTTGTCAAAATCACTGAGGTGCAGGGTTGATTTTCTGGTTATCAACTCTTTATGTGCTATTCTAAATGCTGCCAAAATTTTAAGTCTCTTTTATGATACTTCTGGATGTGACATTCTTATTCTGCAATATTTGATCTGCAACTACATACCCTACAAGTCTCGGGGTTGCTGAAATCCAATGTTTAAATGTAGTTTTAAATGATGACTGTTTTATAATTAATTGTTTTATTTTGGTAAAATTTAAATGTATTTTTTAAGCGATGACAACTGTCATCCTTCTTTCTTAAAAATGAGTTTTTTCAATGAAAACAAAACAACCAAAACTACTTATTAAACACCGGATTTGTGTTCAGTGACCCTGATTTGGACCTAACATATCACAAGAACTCTTTCTAAAATTTTAATGAAAGAAGTTCATTCAACTACAGATATTCACAAAAAAAGTAATAATGATATTTAATAATATAATTTCCTAATAAATCTTGTTATCCACATGACTTCGGATGATGTAAGTGATGTTAATATCTCTTATACTTTATCACACCATTGTTATTGTACTCTAGATATTGATTAAATTTCTTTTTTTTCATGCATGTTGATTTTACTACCTGGCACAGTTATACATTACATCTGGCCCGGGTTTTACTCTGGTTTTCCTCCCAATAGTGGCGGATTTTCCTTGGGCGGGAATGCCATTAATATTTTTGTTTTATTAATCTCGAATTTTTACTGCTCTAATATCTACAATTTATTTTGAATAATTAATGGATAACAGTACGTATTTATTAAATAATTTCTTTTACAAATATTAAATCTGCCACTGCCCATGGGCCCTTGATCGGAATTGATGGGATGGTCCCTTGCTTGTCTCCGGAGAGTAACTTAGTTTATTGCCCCCCACGTGGTCACATGCAGTTTGCAACTGCTTTTTTGACAATAAAGTTTATTTATTTGATAAAAAATGTTGGCCAAGTACTTTTTTTGTTTTTTAGTAGTTTCCTGGATTGCAGCAATTGCCGTTTGCGCAGCACCAGCCAGTTCCTTTCCTATACTAAATTCTGCATGTGCACCGATATTTATGGCTTCATATGATGCTTTCAAGCTGGCAGTTCGGCGACCTTGTTGCATCTACAACATAGCATAATGGCATTTCAGTAAAAGAAGATAATGTACATACAGTTGAACAAAATAATACTTCAAACACCTTAATGAACGAAAGAAACAAATTTAATGTTGCAAGTCCATTCTACTGAGCCACAAAATGTACCGTACTTTAATAGATATAAAAATTGTTCAATGGATTAGATTTTCAAAATTATCTTTATTAATGCACAAAAAGTTGTTTGGGGAGGTACTAAGGTTTGAATCATTTTCAAAATTCGAAATTCAATGATTAATTTTATATATATTTTTCTATTTGTATCCCTTTAGGGTACATTAACACTGACATTCTTTATTGAACCACAACTCTACAATGCGTAGGTGCTATATATTGACAGGACCATGACTACTCCATCACACATACCTGCTGCGTAGCTGCAATAGCTTGAGAGGCTGCAGCAGCTATGGCGTTTCCCCCGGCACCGATATGTGCCAAGTTGTAATTAACATTAGGAGCTGCAGCAGGCGAAAGTGCAGCAGGGTTTGAAACGCTGCCTGATGTAACGGTTGACGTTGCAGGACGAGGCTCAGGGATTGATGACGTTGCTTTCTCCACCGCAAGACGCTTCTCCACACCTGTTGTCGAAGAGGTTGAGTCGCGTCTTTTCTCTGCCACAACAGGAATTATCAGTTTTTACCGCAATGCATGATACTGAAGAAACAGATATGATTAAAAATTGTCATGCAATGTTTTTAAGAGAAATTTGAATCTTATTCTCAGTTTCCATCAATTCATTTAACAGACTGGTAACTGAAAATATTATTTTACATTTTGCCCACTTCATATATTACATATTACAGATTTTGTTCCTGAAACAAAATACACTTCTTTTTCATTTGATAAATGTGGAATTAAAAGAAAAATAGACTGGAAAAATGTAAAATAATATTGTAAAGTGACATCTACAATAAAGTCCAACTATAATTATATATGAAACAAATAATTAACATATTTAAATTAGTAATAGAAGAATATCAATAATCATACATTTTACATGCCGCTAACTGAACATGAAAAAAAAAGGAGTTTTAAAAATTACATTGACTTTTGAGAGTTTACTCATTATATCACCAAAAAATACCAAGCCCTACCATGATGAGAAGCTCTCGTTGAATTAAAACTAAATCTATTTTCCTTTTGACTACTGTTAGCTTGTGGTTGATCGAGCTCCAAGGACCCTGTAATCACAGTTGATAAATAAATAAAAAATTCTACATAAATATTTCCACACATGAGTGGGAGATAAACTAAAACAACATTTACGTTTTTGGAGTACTTCTGTAATGCCTTTGTTATTAGCTTCTAATTCCATTTTAAATTTGTGAAGTTCCTGATCTAAACGTCGCAAATAACGATCAACGAGATCATACATTTGACTGGCTAGATGCACCTTTTCATCTGAATTGGAAAATAAAACATATTATAGAATAAAATAATGAAATAACTAACAAATAATGTATAATAATTAATAAATTGTTAGTACCAGCATCTTCCAATGTCTTATAGTAATCTTTTCTTATAGTTTCATACTCAGCTTCCTTTTCGGAGGGTTTCATTTTCTTGGCATTTGAGAAAAAAGTCTTCACTCTCTTCTCTAAACTGTCCATAGAATCTGATAAAAATTTCAAAATATTAGCATAGTAAATTTGACAGGAAATAGTTAATTACTCACATATATTTCAAAAACATACTTTGTACAGAGAGATCCATTTCTCTCATTTCTGTAAATCTATCACGGAGTTCCTGAGGAAGGTGCTCTATCACTGTAAAATTAGTAAGCAAAGTATCAGTAAATATACACACACATGGAAATATAACCTAACCTGGTTACAACTTAAATATAAAAAGATCAGAATGTAATCAATTAATTGCAAAATATATAATAAGAAAGCACAGCGGTCAAAAGTAGTTATAATACCATGATGTACATGTCACTTTCAAGAGTATAATTATTATTGATCAATCTAAAGAATCATAACATAACCTCTCCAAGTACCAGGTAACTCTTTTCTTTTGATATACTACTCACTTTCCAGATAATCTTCTAAGTACAACATCATGTAAGATTTAAATTGAATTAATGCAGTCAAAACACAAGCACAAGCACGAATAACTTTATTTTTTAATACAGTAAAACATTGTGAAATTGGTGCACGGCATTCTTAGGAAGTACCAAAATATCACAGTCGGATTAATGTCACATGTAATGTTCATAAAATATTTGTTTATATTCTGTTGCATAATGATCAAACATTTTTGTGCATTTTTGATAAAGTTTTAAGTCAAGATTTGATTCCTTGGCTTATAAGCCACAGTAGTATGTAATTTCAACTTCGCGTAGAAAACATTACAGGTTAGCCAACTACAGAAACAGAACACAAACGAGTTTAGGTAGTACATTGCCAACCTTGAGCACCAAATCATTCATCGCAACCGATCGCAGTGTTGGTCACAGGGGTGTTTATATATCTGTGGTGATCTATCGGCTTGGTGTCAATTTCGCAGGTACTGTACGTCTCATATTAGTGATAGATTTTTGGTAGAATTTTCCTTCGCATACAGGTTGGAGAGAGAGTTTTAAGAGGATAAGTAGAATTTGCTGAAGTTCAATCCTATGTCAAGAGCAATTAGAGTCTTCAAAAGTGAAATGTGCGTTCGGGGCACCGGAATCATAAACGAAGTTTACCAATTAATGTCCTATCACTTTTTTAGACCTTTATGGACTATTACTTATTATTTTATTTGATCGAAGTTATTTCTGATAGCTGTTTCGTCCATGTATTATTTTGATGCTTGATTTGATTGTTATATACATTATCAATGATTTACACACCAACATTCTCTGATTGTCTTAAAGGTTTCTTAATTTGGAATATTAGTGTAAATTTTTTATAGACAATCGATTAGATATACATAGTATTACACTTCATATTATGGGAAAGATGGATGTTTCGGATCCGGAATTGGATTCCTCATCAGGAACTGTTAACTAAATTTCAAAATTAATCCATTCTATATTTTCAAACATTGTGACAATCCATGAATTTAACAATTCATAATTTCGGTCTTTCATTTTAATGTGCGTCACTGCTTATTATGTAACAATTTTTTATTTTTAATGTATTGTTTTGTGTGATACCTGTATACGAGAGTGGTAAGTGGGATACTACGTTGTACTCATTATTTTTGTGATTTTATGATATTTATTATACATTGGGTGTACAATTAAATTTTAAAATTTAATTGGTTCCTGATTAGGGATCCAATTCCCGATCTGAAACATTGATTTTCCCCATAATATGAAGTGTAATAGTGTATATATAATGGAAGACTATATAATTGATTGTCTATTAAAAAAAGTTTGCACTAATATTCCAAATCAAGACACATTATCAATTTTCATGATTGAAGGCTTTCCTGTGTTGACAGTTCAATATGATACGGAGAAGCCCCACTCGCATTGAAGTGAAGTTGGAGGATTTGCAAGAATTTGAGAATTTGAAACGTGAGCAGGAGGCCAGAAGGGAGCAACAGCAATCTAATAATGTTCTTGGTGAAGCGTGGGCAGCGGGTGTCTCGAAGTTACCTCAGTCAGTGGTACATGATCGAATAGGTTATAATCCACAGCAACGATTGAAGTGAATAATATGAATCTTTCCAAGGCCAGCAACGATTGAAGTGAATAATATGACAGTTATTTTACCTCTGTGGGTTGTGTGAATTGTGTAGTAAGTGGTGTGATTGTCATTTGTCCAATAAAGTTAATTTATTTTTATAAATGTTCTAAATACTCAATTTCAATGAACAGTTCAACTGATTTAATATTTCATTCATGGAAAAGAAGAAATTTTATTATAATTTGTTAGATAGTCTTGTGAAATAAATGTATGTTTTTTTGTAAAAAAGTTGTTGGTTTTTGAACTTGTAACCCTTGTGCTTGTACTAAGTCATTACATCCCATTTGCTTGTATATTTATGATAACCCGATGAAATTGTAAGCCTTTTTTGAATGAAAATAATTTTTTCACAGGATCTCAGTCCTGACCAGACCAGTGAAGAGAGATTCTGCTATATATAATTGCAAATTGCCATAATGGCACTTAACATTATAATGAGAGGGTTATAATGTTTGTTTTTATTTGTTGTCTTTTCCAGTGCTTTCAAGCTGCTACATGGCACCACAATTTGGCTTTTAAAACAAATAAGAATACAAATTGTTCATAGATAAAACATGATAACTGTGCCAGTCTTCCTCAGAAAATGATTTTTGTAACATGTCCTCATTTTTGGAAATTTGTGATATGGGATAAGAGATTTTTCTTTTTCTGTGTGTGAAATGGTGATCTTTTCAGTGTCCTAAATTGTTGAAAGGAATTTTTAACAAATCTGAGAGAGCTGTCCATGATCTATTGTGTTTTTCACCAATTCATTATCTTGGCAATACATTTAATGTTATAGTTTCTCATGATAAATATTTTTACTATAAATTATATAAAGTTTTCTTTCTAGGCATTGTCCACATTTTAAATAAAAATTCCCATATCTTCCTTATTTGATAAAAAAGTGTACTTGTGGAAGCAAGAATTTTACATCCAGTAAACACACGTCTTTTTAGGTATTCCCATCTCGTGCATCTGATCCCACATTTCTTCTCTCCAAATACAGTCATAGGCGGACGTAAAATCGAGAAATAGATGGTGTTTAGTAATATTTCTTTCCCAACATTTGTCCAGTGTCTGTCTCATAATACATATCTGGTCTATTGTTGATCTATCCGACCGAAATCCACACTGATATTCTCCAATCAGCTCATCTACATATGGTTTGAGTCTATAACACACTATTTTAGACAACACTTTGTAGCCTGTGCAGAGTAAGGTGATGGCTCTATAATTGTCACACAACGTTTCATCCCCTTTTTTGTGTATTGGATTAATAATTCCACATTTCCATTCCCTGGGTATTACTTCCATTTCCCAAACTTTCGTAATCAGTTGGTGCATAATTTTCATCATCGCATCCCCACCACATTTATATAATTCACTCTGAATTCCATCGCATCCTGGCGCTTTACCACAATTCAAGCTTGCTACAGCTTTTTTAATTTCTTGTACCGATGGTGGAGCTACGTCTGGTTCCGCTGTCTGGTATTCCTCATGTTTCTCATATCCCCTCATACTTCCATCCTCTTTGTACTGAAAATGATTCGCGTAGTACTCTGCCCATCTACTCGAAATTTCTTAATGTATCTGTCTGTTTCTTAATGTATATTTATTTTATTTCATTCCTTATGGCGAGGTTCAGGGCATGAGACCTGCTCTTTGGCCTAACCGTTTCTTGGTTGAGGGAATTGGGAAGGAGAGATGGTGGATTACCAGGTAATGTATGGTGTTGAACCAAAATACATTCATATATAAATTCACCCGGTAATTTCTGGAATATATCTGTTACGAATATTTCTTTAATTGCTTTTTCTATTTTGTACCCCATACATGTTATATCAAGTTTTAGAATTTTAACCATTCAAAATTTTTAAAAGAAAAAAAAACGACCGATACCATTGTTTGCAGGAAAAATCATTGAAGCTTGTAAATCTGTACAAGTGCTTGTATCCCAGCATCAAAATTAGACAAAACCAGGGTTGGTAAGAATTGTAATATTCTGAATTTATAAAATACAATTTAGTTGGTTTAAATCATATTTTAAAATTTTAATCTACTTTTATTATTTATGTCAATTTTACAGATGTTTACCTGTAATTAAAAAGATTGATGAAAGTTTTTTATGTTATATGTATTCAAATTAAGTATTATATTAATGCAAATTTTGTAATGAAGACTAATGTCCCTATCTATGTCGGAGAGCTGATCTAAAAATGGTTCTCTGGAATTTAATTCATATAAACAAAATGACTCTCATGTATTGAGAAATGTGGATTTGAATAAAACTCGTGTTTTGAGTTGTGTATCTAAAATTTGAAACACTGTCTTTCTCAGGATGACAAAATAATGTCAGTTTTATTGTTTAAACTGTTGGAAAAGTTTTCAATCAATAAAAGAATAATTTATTAACATGGAAAGATGAAATAATTATATCTGCTTTCAACTGATTTGGTGTTTTGAAAAATCAAAAACCAAAATGGGTTTTATTTATGTACTGTACAGGAAGAAACGTGCAGTATACATAGATTTATTATATTGGCAGGGCTAAGGACCTGTGCGCCACTAAATAAGCCCTTGATTGCAGTGGGCTGTACATACCATTCCCTGCAATTTACTCATCATGAATTTCTAGTTTCATTTATTAGTAATTCAAGGCTAAATTATTATTGTGATAAATGATGCATAAAGAAGTAAGAGATCACTAGAAAAGTAATGAGATAGGAAAATGACTTTTGGTGGACATACTGAAAGTTACGCACAGCAAAAGAGTATTATGTTGGCCACTGATGTGTTTATTGCTACTATCCTGTTACTAACTCATTGAATTTAAATAATTTACATTCAAAACAATTGATAAATTTTGACATTTTTAAAGACACTGCCAAAAGATTCATAGATTTCTTTCTGAAGTTGTTGAATGGTTAATGACTTTTTTAAGTTTGCAGTGGCATATGTAATAGATTTTGTGTTAATTAATTCTGTAATCTGTCAAATTTGTATCATATTATAAAATGGTCTGCCATTAACTTTATGACACCATTCATACACTCAAACTAGAATAAAAATTGTTTAACCCTGTTGCCCTTGAATCATAGATGTGTACAATGACAATTTTTTTAATACTTGGCACACTATACCACATTAAACATAGGAAATGACCCTATGTTTGATCTAGAAGGAAGCACTGGACTGCAAAATACAATGACGCATTAAACAATTCCTATTCGTTTTCACCTGATGAAGACTCCAATTTTGAGCCAAAATGTAGTGTATTAATAAACACTATAAAAATATATAAGACTTAAATTTAACTATAATTGCTTGTAATTAGGCCACTATTTAAAAAAAATTATCTTTATATATATAAAAGATGTTTTCTTCAAACCAACAATCAAATAGTTCAAAAAATGTTTTGAAAATTAAATGGTATGCTGTATACTTTTATAGTTAACGGAGGGGATAAATTATTATAATAATTACTGATAGTGTAAATTTTTTAATTGTTCCCCAAATAAAGTTTTCTCTCACCAAAAGTAAGTTTTCGATTAGTGCTAGGGTGCATTAATAATAATAAATTTATTGTCAAAAAACAGTACAGACTGCGTATGACCACGTGGAGGACAATAAACTCATTTACTCTCCGGAAGCAAGCAAGGGACCATCCCATCAATTCCGATCAAGGGCCCTAAGGCAGAGGGGGATTCAAAAATTTCAGCAAAAGTTCCTAGATAAGATAAAAAGTTAGCTGCGATTTATAATACATATATAATGTCAATGTTTGTAATTTAACGCAAAAAATTTACATGTACAAGTTATTATCGAACTATAGATAATTCTGAGTATAGTGTTTAAAAATCATATGAGTTGAAAAAACACTAAATTCACGATTTATTGTTACAATAAACACGCCCCTAGACAAAGCCTAGAGAAGCTGTATAAGAAATCCGCCTCTACCCGAAGGAAAAACGGAGAAAAACCCGGGCCAGGTTGGGGCTACAGAATTTATGTACACAACCGTGCCAAAGTTGAGTACACACAAAACTAAATTAATATGAGCCATAAGACAACACAATCATGCAAGAAAATAGTTTTTGAAATTGTTAATAGTTATTTAAAAAGTACTACAGCAATGGCGTGATAAAGTACAAGACGGATTTAACTTTTATTAAAATCAATAAATTCTTTTACAGTGTAGAAGCACTGGTGCAGGAAGTAGTTTTTAACCGCGGATTTGAAGGTATCCAATTTCATAATATCTTTTATATCCTTGGACAGGGAATTATATAGAACGATTCCCGAATGATATGGTCCTTTTTGGCAAATAAATGACTTTTCTTTGTTTTATTAAACACAATATTTGTTGGTATTCTATTGATATAATAAGACTAAATATTTGCTGAAATTATCAATCCGCCTCTGCCTTACGTCCCTTGATCGGAATCGATGGGATGGCCCCTTTCTTGCTTCCGGAGAGTAAATTAGTTTCTTATCCATGTGGTCATACGCAGAGGCGGATTGAATATTTCAGCAAATATTTAGTCTTATTATATCAATAGAATACCAACAACTATTGTATTTAATAAAACAAAAACAAAAATTCACAAGTACTGTAAGTTCGCGAACTTTTTTACTTCATTAATGATCTGATCCGCTTATTATCGAAGCACTGGCCTTCAATTTCTGTTCAGCACCCCATGAAACAAAAATATCACTGGTTTTTACCCATCGTTGAATATCGATTTTGTTTTTTCTTCTCCATCCAGAGAATAATTTCAGATTTCTTTTCAAATTGGTTTTAGGTTTCATTGCTGGCACCATCTGACGACAATAATACTGGTTAGCAAACAGTAGCGTTTACCGAATTGCATCCAGGCACAGTTTAACTTACACATATTTTATGAGTAAACAATTAACGACGATTTTTTAGCAGACTATAATTAAATTTTTAGAATTCAGTGGAAAAACAACCTCACTAAGTAAAAAACAAGAATAATACAACACTTAGATTTTTTAAAAACTGGACTCAAACTGAAATGGATGAACGGTAAAAAAACTTCCAGGAGTAAACAACTTATTGTGAGTCATAGAACATAAAACCATAAAGAATCAATTACAAATAAAACATGATCAAAATATAATGTTAAAAATATTGGGCAACTTAGAGGTATCATTTTGCAAATTAATGGTATTTTTGGTACTTTTTATAAATAGCATCTCATAAATATCAGGTTTTTGAAAATTATTTTCTATACAAAGTATTTGGTATTTTCCCAATCAAATTCATTACCTTTTTTAAACGATGTTGTGAAACAACAGAAACAACATTGTTATAAATATTGGCCGTATCTTCTTTAATTCTTGTTTTACGTAACATTTTTGTTTGCCCAATATATTTACATTTAATTTGGTAATTAACACAAAAAATGTTA
Source organism: Laupala kohalensis (assembly GCA_002313205.1). Classification (NCBI taxonomy): domain Eukaryota; kingdom Metazoa; phylum Arthropoda; class Insecta; order Orthoptera; family Trigonidiidae; genus Laupala; species Laupala kohalensis. Next base: position 239,078 of record NNCF01125837.1, read on the forward strand.
CTGAAAACAAGAATACTGCACGGCGGAGGGTCAGCTTGTGGTGACGTAGGTGGTAGTCCGCAGGGGTGGACAAGGAATACGGGAACAGTTAGAAACGGAAGTCGGTGTCAATGTGTGAACACTCGTACACTTAATATTTTGAAATATATATGAGTCATTCCACTACACTTGCAACGTCATTTCGTCATTTCTGTACATACTACTCCGTTGTGACTGACAGATTGACATCGACGCAGAGAAAAAGTAATAGAGCCATGAACTTCTTGACGGGTGTTTGCTCTTATATAGCAGAATGTAGTTAACAAAACGAATTTCTCGAAATTTCTATTTAAAAGGCGTGGGCTGTTATGGAATTTACATTCTCAAGTGATTTATTCTCGTTTGGTTCATCTTGCAACAATTCTTTTTTTTTTGTGGTGGGGCCTTAGGGCTCGTCAACATCGAGGTCATTAGAGCCCATGTAACAATTCTATGACGAAGACAAAATGGTATTTGGAGTATCCACACCCGGTAACAAGTTAAATGTACTTAAAAATGAGAACAAGTATTATCACATTTGCAATTTTTTTCTTTTTGTATCAAGGAACAACGGTTTTCCAACTAAGGAAAAATAAAAATATTTGAAAATATATTCTTATAGTATAATTATCAATATAACGATTATATTTGTATGTATATTTATGAAACTATAAATATGGCGTTGCAAGTCTAGTGAAATAATTCGTTTATTTCAAAATATTATGTGTAAGAGGGCCTCATGTTGCCGCCTACGTCGGTCCGTAACTGTTCCCGTATTCCTTTTCCAACCCTGGAGATTAAATTTAAATTTATTGTCAAAAAACAGTACAGACTGCGTATGACCACGTGGAGGACAATAAACTAATTTACTCTCCGGAAGCAAGCGAGGGACGTATTCCATCAACTATGATCAAGGGTCCTAAGACAGAGGCGGATTGAAAAATTTCCGCTAAAAATCGTACCTGAGATAAAAAGTTACTTACGAGTTACAATACTAATAGAATATCAACATGTTTCTAATTTGATACAAAAAAAATTATTTTACAAGTACGAATTATTATCGAACTATAGATTATTCTGAGTATAGTGTTTAAAAATCATAAGAGTTGAAAAAAAACCCACTAAATTCACGATTTATTGTTACAATAAACACGCCCCTAGACAAAGCCTAGAGAACCTGTATAAGAAATCCGCCTCTACCCGAAGGAAAAACGGAGAAAAACCCGGGCCAGGATG
>NNCF01125837.1:242505-288149 GCA_002313205.1 Laupala kohalensis
TTTCGAAGTTCCGAAAAAATATGTCAAGATCTGATTGAGGAGGTCTATAAATACACAAAACAACAATACCGGTGTCGGTCAGATTAACTGCAGAAAATTCGAACACACTATCTACGCAGAAGTTCTCGTAGCCTGTCAGTGGAGAAGGTAAAATATAATTACGATCGTAGATACACGTACCTCCGTGGGGATTTTTGCCTTTAAAATTTTGCCGACAGTAAGAACTTGCTAAATAATAATTAGAAATAGCAGTATCGTTGATGTTTTTAGTTGAAAGCCAATGCTCTGTGAGGCATAGCAAATCGAATCGACTTTCGTGTACCGGAATTTCAATGTCTGTCAATTTGTTTGAAAGGGATTGGACATTATGATGAAATATGTAGCTAAGGTAGCTAAGTTAAAATGTGCGTAAGTTAAACTGTGCCTGGGTGCAATTCGGTATACGGTAAACATTAAATATAGGAACATGAATTTTTGACGGGATGTTGTTTACGTGTTATAGAGACTATCCGAAAGATAATATTTCGCTATTCCTATATCATAAGGATGATTTTGAGTGAAATGTATTTTAATATCCTAATTTATCTGCGATATAATAATTTAATGTACAATTTTTATCTGCGAGTAATGATAATGATGGGTACAGCGTATGTGACAACAAAAACTCCCCAGCGAAGCCGGGCAGTGTCAGTTATAGCGAAATAAATAAATGCTTATGAAAGATTTCCTGTGTGTATGTGGGAGAGGGGAGTATGAGTCTGTAGTACAGCCAAGGACACATGATCATTCACTTCGTTATCTGGAGTTTGAATAGATTTCAAATCAGTTTTTTTTAAGAGAAGACAAATCAAGTTATCTTAAGATCTTGATGAGGTGAGAAGACGTGATTGGTTATTTTGTAGTGTCTTAGCTCTTCGGTCGGGAAATAACGTGACGTATTTGCACGATAACTCGTATAAAACAAGAGATCTCACCAATTCAGACACTCCGTTTGGCACAAACATGCTGAAGCACTCGATCATCTTCCTCGCCGTTTTGGCACTGGCTTTCGGTAAGTGAGGTTATAGTTGTATTAAGGTGGCACCAGCACTATAAGTTAGTCAAATCACTGAGATGTATAATTTTTTCTTTATTTTTATTGTTATGAAACACAACAATATCAATAATAATGATGAAAAACACGATTTAATTTGTGTCTATCGGTTAATAGTTTATTACAAACACTATTTAGGAACAAGTTTGAAATGCACAAGAGCATGTAAAAACATGGCGGCCGAGCGCAACATTTCCGTGATGTAGGCACATATATAAATGTGACGTAAAAATACCACAGAAAATTTAACACAAAGTAAAGTTCCATCACTTTCATGATTTAAAAGTTGGTCTTATTTTGTAAATAAGTGGTTTCTCCATAAGATGCAATGCATTTCAACATTATAATTGCAATTTTTTTAAAAAAATGGCCGATGAGGTATGTCTTTCAAGTTGAAATCACAATAAGTACATAAAAATCTATTTATTTAAGCCGATTTATGTTATTTTAGTGATTTAATTCCACTTATGCTAGTGCTTCCTTAAAAGAACAGGAATACTAATAATAAATACGCGAATCGAGCGAATAATTCACATATGCAGAAGAAAGAGAAATTTTCAGATACTAGTATTAAATTACATCATTTCATCTATACTTCTTCGCAGGAAGAATAGAGCAGTAAATAATTAAGAAGCTAGTTCATATGAAGAAGAAACTAGTCCATAAGTTAGAAGTTAGTTAAGCTAGTTAAGAAGAAGCTGGTTCATAAGAGTAGAATTCATACTCCTAGCGCGGGTTTTTCTCCGGTTTTTCTTCAGATTAAGGCGAATTTCTTTCACAGACTCTCTAGTCTATTGTCTAAGGGTGACGACTATTAAAAGTATACATCTCGAATTACGTGTTTAAAAAAAATATTTTATATATTTTTATGTTATAAACAATGTTTTCCAAATAATCTCTAGCTTGATAATAACACGTACTTCAGATTTTTTGTTTTCTTAACCACAAATTTGTTGGTATTCTCTTAATATTATAACATGTTCCGACCTATTTTTTTATTATTTTAGGAGTGTGTTCAAATGTTTAATCTATACCTCTTCCTTAAAGCACTTGATCCGAATTGATGGGATGATCCCTTGCTTACTTCAGGAGAGTAAATTAGTTTATTGTCCTCCACGTGGTCGTATGCAGTTTGTAACTTTTGCTTTTTTGAAATTAAATTAATTATTATTATTATCATCTAAAAACAAAACTATTGTAAACTAGTTTATAAAACGTTTCTAAAACTTTGTTATGCAAATAAAAAACTACGATGTATTTTTTCTTACACCTAAACGGCGCGGCGTACAAAATATGAGATTGTTAGATTCTAAAGTAGACCTAGATAAATACATAAATAAAGAAATAAATTTATTGTCAAAAAAGCAAAAGTTACAAACTGCGTATGGCCACTTGGAGGACAATAAACTAATTTACTCTCCGGAAGCAAGAAAGGGATCATCCCATCAATACATAATTACATTAATTAACATATAATTCACTTTTAATTACACTAATTTAATAATTTCATGAATTTATTAATTACATTAATATGAACACTTAATTACATTAATTCGTTCTTTCGAAATTATATTTTATTTCATCATCAATTTTTACTCATCAAAAATATTATTAATATTATATGATATATAAATGATGACTTAAAAACTAAAAAGAACTGGTGTACTCAGAATACTATGCAAGTGAATGTTACGAAAACCAAATACATCAACTTTGGCTTTAAAGAATTTAACTTTCCAGGACCTATAAAATATGTATAGACTATATGTAACAGTCAATCTTAGAAAAAGTTAATAGTTTTAAATACCTTGGTGTCGCTATGGGCAACAAATTATCATGGGAAAACCACATCGGAGATTTACATAGTACATTAAGATCGTCAATGAGGATTTCTTAGTACCTACGCAACGATTGTGACACCGACCTGATGTGTAAATTGTATTTTGCATTTATTCATTCTGGGTTATTGTATGCTAGCAACTGTTGGGGAAATACGGATCAAAAGCTAATTAAGAAGTTAAGAACAACACAAAACCACTTTGTTCGTCTCATGTTACATGAAAATAAACGAGCGAGTGCTTTTTCCATTGTTTGTGGAATTAAACATTTTGCCCGTTCAACGTTTGTTCGTATTTAAAGTTTAAAAAACAATTTATATAAGAAGCGGAAATTATTTATTATACAAAACACGAAATACGGAAAATAGAGTTTTCAGAACACCTAAAGTAGAGAAAAGAATTGTTTAGATAATCGCTTTAGTAGATAGGACCTAAGTTGTTTAATCAGTTGCCTTATGAAATTAAATACTCCAATAAACTAAAACAATATAGTAAAATGCCCAAGTCTTGGCTATTAAGGACATCTGATATTAGCTACTTAAGCAAGGCGATAGGTTATATATGTTAATTAATTACAAATAATCATTTAAAATAAATTCTTCTATCATGTACAGTAATTATAAATTAATTTGACTGGACTTGTCATCTCATTATTGCATCAGCGAATGTAAGCACGTTTATATCTATATTTTACATATACTCATCAGTTGTATACAAGTAAGATTTTATTATTTGTTTTTTTCAGACCTAAAAGTCACGTTATTCTTAATTATTCCCAGATAAACAAATAAATTTAAATATGTCTTGTAGCTACTCTTTACCGGTGTATTATTCAATAAATTATTGTTATAATAATTAGCCTAATAGACTGAAGTAAAATTCCACGCAGACGCCACAGATAGCAGCATGTTGACTGCAAAGAAATTTTCTGGTGAAACGGACTCATTATTTTTTTGTTGCCATACAATTATATTTTATTCGCGTAACTGACCTACTACTGGATATTGGTCAATATTCCTAGAAGTATTCTTTTTGTATCTTCTTTTGTAAATGTGATGATAGAAATAAATAATTCTTATTAATTTGGGAAAGTTTAGAAAACCGGAAGTGTGGGAGTACCGAAAGGAAACATCTTGATCCGGAACTAAGGTTTTCTTCCGAGTGAAACCACAATCAATTCTGAAGACCAGTGGTACTTGCGAAGTCGGAGGACATAGCTAATCAAGGTGCGGGAAACGTATGTTATGATTCTATCTTGAGGCATAGAAATGTCGAATTAGGCCCTTCAACCAGAATTGAGTGGGAGGTAGGGCTATTGTGACCGTAGAGGGGTTAGTAATGAAGGAGTGAGTGATTCTAGGAGAAGAAGGAGGTGGATGGAAGAAGGAGGGATAGCTTTTCAACTCACACAGCCATATGAACTGGGATGTTGAAGTAAAAATGTACAAATTCTTTCTCTAGCCCCCACCGGGAATTGAACCCGGACTAAGTCGGTGGCGAGCAAGTATGCTAACTCCTGAACCGTCGGAGGGTTTTATTGTAAAATTGTTCATTAATTGAATCTGTGCGACGCATTCATAATATATGTATATTTCAGAGTGGAACGGTCTTCATGTCGTCTTGTTGGAATCACATTACACTTCATCTGAGTTTCACAGAAGCGGTTTCGTATTACCTTCTCGAGAAAACATTAGAAGTTGAGAGTACCATTCCGTGTAGCACAGAAAAAGAAACATTTCATTTTGTTTGTCAACAGATGACAGTACCAAACAATCAGTGTAAAATGTAATGATGTGCAAATCCAAAATGTTTCAAGTTCGATATCTATTTCCTAATGTTTGCCTCTATTCTCTTCTCGAAATCCGAGTACGATTTGAAATTGAAACCGCGATTAATTTTAACGTTGCTCCAAAGATATTCAATGGAAATTGTAGAAGAAGATGTAATCAAGTGCTACAAGAAAATGAATTACTGTTATATTCTTGGACATTGAAACTAGTATCATTGGCAAAAAATATCGGGAATTGTGTTTCTTCGATATATTGATATCGAGAATAATCATCGGTTTACCTCTACTAAAATGTAAAGCGGAAATGGCATACTAAATTTGTATAATAATCTGAAGTGTTAAATTATAGAGTAGTTATAAAAATATCAAATTTTGCAAAACTCATTAACATGGATTAAGTAAGTGAAACAGAAACTTAAATCGACTAGAGTTTATTTCCTGTTACTTCTGTGAAGGATAATTTACACACCCTGAATTCTCAAGTGTACGATCACCATGAACCATTAAGATTTCATTGACAAGAGTTCTGACTTCAGACGTAGTATGTACTGAGAACCTACGTCGATGTTCCACGAAGACAGAATTCACCAGAACACCATCAACAACAGGAAACCTAATTTTTGGTATATCCTACCACTATGTTTCTTAACCACTATCATCGCCTCAAATTCACACATGAACTCCAATAAGTTTCTACAATTTTGATTATAAAAATGTTGCGTAATACATTTGACTAACGTATGATGAAAACACCGCCAACAAAATACACGAACCACAGTGGCGAAGAGAAGAACATGGTGCAGAAAAATTTCACTTTATAATTGGTACCCGAACATTTTTCTTCGTATATCCTTCCGCGAGTGCTGCTACCACCACCATCGCCTCCATCTTCACACAAACCGAATTACTTCAAACGGAATATCTGGGACTACCAAACATCACCGACTGTGGCCGAACACTTGTTGAAATTTCATTCATTGCTGAACTGAATGTTCAATTGTATTAAGTTCTTGTTTATGTCAAATTACAAGTCATCACTCCCTAAATTACTATTACAACCGATGGCAGAGAGAAGAAAATAGTGCGGAGCAATTTTTCTGTATAATTGCGGTAAATATCAAGAGCGACGAATATAACTTATATTTTTGGAATCGCAAATAATATTATGTTTTGTGAAATGACAACAAAGTTTTACTGGAACCTCGTATCTGACATTGTGTAATATTTGACCCAAAAATGTTCTTAATAATTCCCATAATTATCGAGAGCGAAAAATGCATAAAAACTATAGTTTTGGTCCAGGAATACGTATTTAAGACACAAAATGGCCTGCAAATTGCCTTCCCACTGTGCGGGTGCCACCTCTCGAAACTTGGCCTGCATCAAATCATTCTTACTTGCTAAGAGAAGAGTCGCTGATTCTTCGTTTCTGAGATGATCCTCTGTGTTGCACAGTTTCCGATTTCGTAGCAGACGCGCTCTCTTCAGCTCCATTGCGAATTCCTCATCCATCTCGTTGTTTTTCTGCATCGTGAACCCCTTTGCTCCGTGTCCTCGCGACTGACGAGTAGCGAGCGAGAAACAACCGTGCTATCGATAGTACTTGACTATCGAGAACTATCGATTGTAAAAACAACTGTCATGTACTGGTCAAATGGCGACCCATTATCGGGGCGGAATTTAGCGCCATTAAATTATATACGATAGGAAATGAAATTCTTATTTACGCTAAAGATTTTTTTGGTAAATAAAAGTGACTGCTAAGTAGAATTCCAAAAATGGTATTATTTTTATTTCCTAATTTTTTGATTAGTTGCTAATCTGCTGAGAAAGCTTTCTTTATGCACCCTTTTCATTATAATCTATGAAAAAATAAAGGAGGATTTCAAAATGTCACAAATCCTGGAGAGTCTAATATCCTAGATTAATAATTTTATATGAGAAAAATCAATGTAGCGTGTCTATTATTTTACTGATCGTTTTAATAACCTTTTCTCGATTACAATTGGTAATGAATTGAAGAAAATGTAAATGAGTTAAACGGAGAGAAAATAACTTTTTAAAATGACTGATGTACTGAAGAAATTGGAAGTAAATGCAGTTGTATTGAAACTATCGTTATGTTGACAAGCTGTAGATAGTTTTCTCAATTGGAAAAGTGCACTGGTTAAAGTGTAAGGTGTTGTATCATAGTTGGAAATACTTTGTAATTTAGCTCACGAAATATTATCTTTTTTCTGTTACTGATTAGATTGTTTTTGGCGACGGGAAAAATCGAATACAATCAATACAAGTAAAACAACCAACAGAAAATAAATTCTTTGGTAAAAAACATTCTTATGTATATCATTTTCAAATTTAATGGTGATTATCCTAACGTGAGTATACCACTTACAAGTTTCTACATTAACATTAAATGCAAAATTTAATTATATATTTCATTGTAGATAATTGTGAAAGACAGCGTAAAAACATACTGTAGTTCGTATTTATTTTTTAACGAATGATTATCACATCGTTATCACTTTCGTCGTTACTCGATTGTTCTCCTACGTCACATCGATTTATGAAGAACTCTCGATTCTGTGGACTCTTGTCTCCGGCATTTGTTTCATACACGTGACTGCATGTTGATGCCAGCGCTATCTATCGACAGTTTCACTAACCTTCGTGGGAAGAGATTCTCTTTGCGCGTGATCTGCGTGGAAGACGTTTCCTTACAAAGAAAACTTTTCATTCTCTAGAGTAGAAACCACATATTTCTGATTTTCAAAACTATTACGTAAAATCATGTATGTAACCGAATTCAAGGAACACATGGACTTTTCCTAGACATCCTTCTGAAAATCTTTTTTATTAGGAAAGAGGTCTCTTGAATCCTTCTTATGATCACATTTGGTATCGAAATATGTTTCTTATCTTTTTATCTGTTCTCAACCTTCGCACGGGTTGTGTTTAATATGTGACTCAAGGAAATTGTAACTTCTTTAGTTTCCATTTTACAATTACTGACAATGATTGATTAATAATGATCAACAATAATTTATCCTACTGGGGCCCTTGTGTCATTTCAAATTAGTTCTGTTCTCGAAAGACAATTTTTAAAATTTTTATTGACTTAGTATAAAAAAAAAATTCTTCTAACATTGGAGATGGGACATTAAATTACAGTAGGTTGTAAAATACCGAAAGGTGGTTGGTTTTCTCCCTCACTCTGTCACCACTTCTTCTTTCCGAGACGTCCTGACACTTCACCTTTCACTCACACCAACCTTACCATTCATTCGCATAATGGATAATTCTTATTGCAAACAATTTTTTTATCGTGAAAATGAAGACATTCTTTATTGATGTTGACAACAGCAGTGTAATCATCTCCGTACAAATTAAGGGGACATGATTGTTTGAAAATGGTTGTTTGCTGTAATTTTTCTCAGAATTTCGTATAAATTGCAAAATTAAACAAATTTTTTGTCTGTAACTGGCACGGTAAAAAATACTTTTTGAATAAGAATGTAAAATACCGAAAGGTGGTTGGTTCTCTCCCTCACTGTCACCACTTCTTCGTTCCGAGACGTCCTGACATTTCACCTTTCACTCACACCAACCTTACCATTCATTCGCATAATGGATAATTCTTATTGCAAACAATTTTTTACCGTGAAAATGAAGACATTCTTTATTGATGTTGACAACAGCAATGTAATCATCTCCGTACAAAGTAAGAGGACATGATTGTTTGAAAATGGTTGTTTGCTGTAATTTTTCTTAGAATTTCGTATAAAATGCAAAATTAAACAAATTTTTTGTCTGTAACTGGCACGGTAAAAAATACTTTTTGAATAAGAATTATCCCCCGAGTGAATGATTTCGACCGTCAAGATTAAGGATGTTGGTGTGAGTAAAAGGGGAGCAGTAGGTCCCTGGATCGAGTCTCGTTCCGTCGCAATTTTCAGCTGGCTGTTGACGTTGCAGATTTTGTTAGTTCGTCTTGTTTCTTTCAACGGGTATGCTGAATTTTTTTCGAAGCAAAAAGCAACTCTTTTTTATTATTTCTATTGCTATCTCTTGGATCCGCCACTGATGTCCTAACTAGAAGGAAACTAACTTCGCAGCTGCTTCGTAATACGGCGTCCGTGACATCCAGTGAAGCTACGATAGTCGCGGAGTTGTTTGACCGTCAGCTGCACTCCAGTTATAATCGATAAACGCCACACTCTTAGTACTTAAGAGTTAAAAGATATGAGAGACAATACATCGTGGACGAGTTTATCAGATAAACAAAATGACATTACATTTTATCCAAGGATGATGTGTTCGGTGATGTTTCCGTCAAATATAAATTCCGACAATTAAGTAAATTGAAGCCGCAGCGTGAATTATTACAACGAAAATGTTAAAAATAGTATGAAAAGCCGTATTTACTCATGGACCATGTATGGCTATGGCCTCGAGCAGCCTGATATTTTGTCTGATATAATTGTTTCCAAAATCCAAGTCTAGACTTTTTAGAAATTTAAAGTACATGCGCATATCCATATTCGGAGGGACTTGTATAATAGTAAGTATGCAGCAACGAGGACCTTTGGTGAGAAATGTAATAAATGTGTCAATACATGAATTTTCAATATATTTTTCTTCTCGAAGCCATACTTTTTTCTGAAATTAAATAAGAAGCCTCTGGTCGTCAAGATGTCTCTGAACGAGGGAGGGATGTAGCCAGTCGCCATAAGATATTTTAATATACAGAAGGAAATACATTATACGGTATTGTAATAGAATTCATAATATTCATTGTTTCTGTTCCTTAGTATCACAACGTTTAAATCCTAGGTTTACATAATATCATATTCAGTTGAATTCGCTACTTGTGGAGAAGTGTTCAGTTATGTTGTTACTTTTAATATTATCATAACTATTTGTTACTCTTGAAGAAGACACAAACGTGGGAAAAAGAGAAAATTCACAATAAATAAGGAGTGTCCTGTTTTTATTTATTCTACATTTTTAAAATGTTCGTAAACACAAATATTACATAGTGAAAGTGTTTATAATGAATATGGCGTTTCAAACTCATTGTAGTAAATAGTGAAAAGTTTCTGTGCTCAATGCTATGGAATTTGAGCTCAAGTTTAGCATTTCCTCATTCAGTGAAAATGGTTCATTTTTATTTTTTTACTTTCATCTTCCGGATTTATGACAAAGTTCTTGTCATTCAGTCTTTTGAAATTGAGGCTCATGCAACCTGCTCTTCCATCTTCCAATGCTCGGCTGAAGAAATTGGTCAGGAGAAATGATGAAATGACAAATACTTGATGTTTTATCCACCTTCCAAAGTAATAATGTTTTTATAATGTTATGAAATATGAATTACACCATACGTACATTATCTCTAACCAAGTGCAGCAGCGACATCAAGTACTCAACCTTTCGAGAGTATGTGTTATCAGACATCTTCGGAGAAAACGAAGTACGTGAGATTGAACTTCATAAACATCAATTCATGGTGACAGTTTCACTTGATAAAATCACAAATTCACCATTCACTTTCAAATGAGAACATACACTTTGGATCATTCAATCAAAATCTATATTTGAATGACTTAAAAGTGCTTCAAGTTTTCAGATGAGTGTTGAATGGAACGAATCGTTTTGAAAGTGTCGATTCAAAGATGTATCTGCGGTACGCTACCATTTCTCTATGTTACGCCTTATGGTTGTATCAGACAATGGCGTAACTATCCAAGCCGGGGTCCCCCGGGCAAAATGTGGCTGCAGTTTTAGTTATTAAAAGTATAGGAGTTATCGGCCATAGTGACCTAAAATATTTATTTACAACTATCTTTACTCTACACAGCCCACTCATAGGTGCTTAGTGCACATGTCTAACTACTAATCAGAAAATGGTCTCACTCTACACGTGTTTGTATTTAAATTCATGTGATATATAAAGGTATGTAATTTTTAAAGTTTTTTAAATTTGATTATTATAATTACTTTGTGCATATAACGTACTGATTGGATCCCATGTTTCTGTTTTGTGTTGTAGACTTCGAGAGAGTTCGAAACGTTGGCACAATGTAAATATATGAGTTCCAATTTTTGGCCAAATGCAAGAAAACCATTCCTTTATGTTTTAGTTAATTTAAATTTAGAAAAATATTTTATGAATTTGTAGTAAAAAATACAACATATCTTAGTATCTATTAAGTAATTTGATTTAATAATATTTACATACCATGTATTTTTAATGCGGTAATTATACTTTTAAAAAATACACATATTTATTATTACATACGAAGTACTTTTGTTTCAACGAACTGATCTGGTTTAACTGCTTCTTAATCATTTGGAACCCAATATTTGATGCATATAACACTTAAGCCACTCCCTTTTTCTTGATTTAACGAACTAAAAACTTATCATAATAACTTTCGACGAGCTTTGATTTCCGAAAGGATCGTTCTGCAGTCGCAACTATACCTGGCAAAGTTAAAACTGGACGATAGCATAAAATGATCAATTAGTAAAANTCCGAAAGGATCGTTCTGCAGTCGCAACTATACCTGGCAAAGTTAAAACTGGACGATAGCATAAAATGATCAATTAGTAAAAATTTGAGTTTATGCAAATATTTCATCGATTAATTACGACTAGATTACGTAAAATAATATTTACATAATTATCAAAATTCTTATGAGTAATATTTTTATATCACAAACGGTTAAAAACCACGAAGAAAGCCTCCTATTACTTTCAGAGGTTGGGGCCCCATAAATCTGGGGTCCCCCGAGCAATGTCCGGATGTACAGGGTGCTAGTTACGCCACTGGAATCAGATTTTGCGACTTAATATTTATTTGAATACTTATCATAATAATTTTTGTCGCGAACTGTGTTCGACAAGGGTTACATGGATTTTATGTTTATTGGGAATACTATTTCTTCTCTTTTTGTCAAATTATTTGTGTGATGGCGTTATCATATTGGTTATCCTCCGTCAATCGCATTGTCACAACAGAGCAGTTTTTTTTAAATCAAAAAACAACTAAGTTCCAACTGATGATGTGTTGAAGTCTGTGCGTGATCTCATAGATTTTATAATGTCTCACTTTTATTTTATATTATGTTCGTTGGAATAAACTAGATCACATCAGTCAAATCAAATTTCTTTCAGAAAATCCACCAATAATTATATTTATCCAAATATTTTTCTATTTCAATACTGAAAATTTTACTGTAATGTTTTTTCTTGAAATTTTCGTATATCGAGTTCTACTTAAAACTTCGAAGATCAGATAACCATTTTTTTGTGAATTGTAAATACTCTTATATAAGGATATATTTTATATAAGAGAACGGCGTAAGTTGGTAAGGGCTTTGTGATTTCTGTATTTGCTCTGAAACGTCATTAATTTTTTTCAGGGGCTTCCCCGAACGCTGTGAAACCACGTGTCTCTTTCAGCAATGGGCGAATTGTGGGAGGCAAGGACGCATCTGTAGGTAAGGATGTCAAAACGAAAATTCCTTAAGGTATTATGTGCGTCAGAGTGACTAGGCTTACGTACCCCATCCCCCGCCAAAAAAAAGTTTTAAATTGACACGAAATGTTTTAAAAAACCTACTAAAACATAGCAAATAAAAATAGAAACGCAATGACAATAAGATTTACAAGAATACTTTACCAAAACTAAGGAAAATACTGTTCTAACGGAAATGGCGATCGCATCTCGTGACTGAAGACAAGGCGACTCTTGTCAAAGGAGTCAAATGACAGCCTCAATTAATTATCGAGTTTTAAAATCACAAAATAATTCTCCTCATACAAAGCAAAAAAATCAGTAGTATGAATTATTAATTAATAATAACTACTTTGGTGAATATTTCCCGGTTTCGTGAATAGTTGGCAACTTGACATGAGCAGTCGACGCGATGCACATAGCGATACCTCAAGGTACGTGTACTCAAAATCATGTAACTTAACTCAGAGAAAATGTAACCCCCACCTCAAAAAAAGAATATGAACCCCCATCAATTCCGTTGAAAGACCCTACGGCAGAGGCAGATTTAACATTTCAACACACTCCGAACAATAAAAATAGTTCGTTACGTAGTGTAATATGAACATCATTCCAACAAATTTGTATTTAATATAATACAATAAAAGTCATTTCACCTGTACGTATTATTATCGAACTAAAGATTATTCGGAAAATATTGTTTATAAGTCGTAACTATTAAAATACTTTAAATAACTTTAAATACGAGATTTATTATTTCAGTAGACTCCACCCATAATACGCAAGAGCCTAGAGAACCTGTAAAAAAATCCGTCTCTGCCCGAAGGAAAACCGGAGGGAAAACCCGGTCCAGAATGGGGACAACTCGCTCTAGAATGGGTTAGGTGGATACATTGCGTTCTTTCAGTTAAGTAAGATGACTTTGAAAAGCCCATAGCTGTGTAAGAAGTTCATTTAAGGCGCACCGACCTGAGGACCGCGAACAGCATGTGTTATGATTCTCATAGCTATCGTGTGATAGGGTGAAGGGTCTACGTCGAGTAGAGATGACGTCATGACGCCGTTGGGTGCAGTGATGTCGAAGTGTTGATGAAGCACGTCTTCTCACGGCGTCTTTGAAAGTGGAATGTAGATAAAAAATCAATGATTGCGTAGTTTTGGAATCATCAGAAAATCTAAGAAAACGTTGTAGACACATTAATTTATTCAAATTTTAGAGAATTGAAATCGCATGGAAGTAGATAACGGAAGAGTTGGAACATCATTCTCGGATAGGTAGGAAAGATCATATTTTAAAATTTAGAACTAGGAAACAAAAGAAAACCGAAGTTGGAAAATTCTCTTTTCTCAATAGAACGATTTAAAGACTGGAATTTAATGCCTTCATCGGATGTATAAAAGGTTTTGAGCTGTGCATCTATATTCGTAGGTTTAGACAAGTTCTGGGGTGCGCTAGTGTAGATGGGGAGAGAGCGGAAGTGAAGTGAAGGGAAGTGCGTGAGGAGTAAAAGGGAGGGAAGGGAAATGTTGAAATGAAGTGCACTTAAAGGGGTAAATCTAATGTTCGGGTCATCCGCCGTAAAATGTGCAATAAGTAATTATTAATTTTACAGTTAGTTTAGCGTCATATGTTTTTATATTTAATATTAGTTTAATCATATAGCTTAGTCGTTTATTTAATAATTTTTAATTTCAGTTCTCTGCAATATTAATTTTTGTATATTCAATTATATTACCGTATATTCTGCCACTGGGTAAGATCTGCTTATTTGCAGTTAAATAAATAAATAAAAAGTAAAAATACTTGGTAACTCATTTGGAGGTCCCGTACATGTTAAGTCCGCCCCCCCCCCCCCAAGGTACGCTACTTGTAATACGTAGAGATGTAAAGTGGAATGCAGTGAAAGAATTGACTGAAACTGTTGTTTTCAGGTGAATTTCCGTACCAGGTGTCTCTCCAACTGGTGATCTTGGTGATCAGCAGTCATTCGTGCGGAGGGTCCATCATCTCACCCACCACCATTCTGACTGCAGCGCATTGCATCACCGAAGTTCCCAATATTGGATACTACAAAGTACGTTTATTTTTACTCCATGGCTGAACATGTCAGCAAAATGATGGCCTCTTACTCGCTGGTAAAGGTATAGAAGCAAACAGATATTCTGATATTGCGTGGATAGGTTTCTCGCTCTTTGCTGTGTCATGAATACCGGTACTCACCCTACCAGCGTCGTGTCTGTCCCCTGGGCATATCAAAAGAAGCCGAGCATTGGCGAGTGATGGTCACCATTCGGTATTCGCCGAATGACGAATATCTGGAGCCGCTATTAGGGGTGGGGGAGAAAGGGAGTTAACCCTTTTGATTCATCTCTTGCTTCCGGGTCTATTTTTTTAAGAATCAATATGTGTGTTGGAATCCGTGTTCATTGAAACCGTAGACCCTGCCATAGCTGCTCACTGCATCGGGAAACATAGTCCTAAGAAGTCCACTGCCCCTCCACAGAAACAAGTAATGGCTCAAATTACATTGGGGTGTAACCAGGCGAGATAAACCTATTTCAGCTCTAACTGAATATTCTAGGATTGCTGAAATGAATTTTCTGATTTCGGTACAGCTATATTTTCTTGTATCCACATTGATAATCTTCACAGAGAAGTCTCGACTGGATAACACACGTCTGGCTGAACACATACGAATAGTGGCGTGTGTCCGTTTGCAGCGATTAGGGGGGGGGGCTGTCTCTTATACACATCTAGATGTGTATAAGAGACAGAAATAGTTCGGTACGTGTTANAAAATGTGCACCATCCTTGATGTGGTAATCTCCAGTTGTCTTTTCTTTGATTTATTTTGTTATTTAAGACATACTTAGTGGAAATGTGCAGAAAATGTCATGTTAATGAAAATTGTCAATTTTTCGGCCCCTCCGCTTTTGATTCTCAGTCGCCGCTACTGCGTGTGCTCACTCATCATTTCATCTATACTTCTTCCCAGGAAGAAGAAACTAGTTCATATGAAGAAGAAACTAGTCCATAAGTTAGAAGTTAGTTAAGCTAGTTAAGAAGAAGCTGGTTCATAAGAGTAGAATTCATACTCCTGGCACGGGTTTTTCCCCGGTTTTTCTTCAGATAAAGGCGAATTTCTTTCACAGACTCTCTAGTCTATTGTCTAAGGGTGACGACTATGAAAATTATATAAATCGAATTACGTGTTTAAAATAAAATATTTTATATATCTTTATGTTATAAACAATGTTTTCCAAATAATCTCTAGCTTGTTAATAACGCGTACTTCAGATATTTTTCTGTTTTATTAACCACAAATTTGTTGGTATTCTCTTAATATTATAACATGTTCCGACCTGTTTTTTTATTATCTTAGGAGTGTGTTCAAATGTTTAAGCTATACCTCTGCCTTAGAGCCCTTGATCCGAATTGATGGGACGGTTCCTTGCTTTCTCCAGGAGAGTAAATTAGTTTATTGTCATCCACGCGGTCGTATGCAGTTTATAACTTTTGCTTTTTTGAAATTAAATTTTTTTTATTATTATCATCTAAAAACAAAATATGAGATTGGCAGATTTTAAAGTAGACCTAGATAAATACATAAATAAACAAATAAATTTATTGTCAAGAAAGCAATAGGTACAAACTGCGTATGGCCACTTGGAGGACAGTAAACTAATTTACTTCCCGGAAGCAAGAAAGGGATCATCCCATCAATACATAATTACATTAATTAACATTCAATTCACTTTTAATTACACTAAATTAATAATTTTATGAATTTATTAATTACATTAATATGAACACATAATTACATTAATTCGTTCTCTCGAAATTATATTTTATTTCATCATCAATTTTTACTCATCAAAAGATATTATTAATATTATACGAACATATAAATGATGACTTAAAAACTAAAAAGAACTGGTGTACTCAGAATGCTATGCAAGTGATTGTTACGAAAACCAAATACATTAACTTTGGCTTTAAAGAATTTAACTTTCCAGGACCTATAAAATATGTATAGACTATATATAACAGTCAATGTATAGAAACAGTTAATAGCTTTAAATAGCTTGGTGTAGCTATGGGCAACAAATTATCATGGGAAAACCACATCGGAGATTTACATAGTACATTAAGATCGTCAATTAGGATTTCTTAGTACCTACGCAACGATTGTGACGCCGACCTGATGTGTAAATTGTATTTTGCATTAATTCATTCTGGGTTATTGTATGCTAGCAACTGTTGGGGAAGTACGGATAAAAAGCTAATTAAGAAGTTAAAAACAACACAAAAACACTTTGTTCGTCTTATGTTACATGAAAATAAACGAGCGAGTGCTTTTTCCATTGTTTGTGGAATTAAACATTTTGCCCGTTCAACGTTTGTTCGTATTTAAAGTTTAAAAAACAATTACATAAGAAGCAAAAATGATTTATTATACAAAACACGAAATACAGAAAATAGAGTTTTCAGAACATCTAAAGTAGAAAAAAGAATTGTTTAGACAATCGCTTCAGAAGATAGGACCTAAGTTGTTTAATCAGTTGTCTTATGAAATTAAATCCTGCAATAAACTGAAACAGTATAGTAAAATGCCTAAGTCTTGGCTATTAAGGACATCTGATATTAGCTACTTAAGCAAAGCAATCAGTTAAATATGTTAATTAATTACAAATAATCATTAAAAAAAATTCTTCTATCATGTACAGTAATTATAAATTAATTTGACTGGACTTGTCATCTCATTATTGCATCAGCGAATGTAAGCACGTTTATATCTATATTTTATATATACTAATAAGATGTATACAAGTAAGATTTTATTGTTTGTTTTTCTCAGACAAAAAAACACGTTATTCTTATTTATTCCGAAATAAATAAATAAATAAATTTAAATATGTCTTGTAGCTACTCTTTACCGGTGTATTATTCAATAAATTAAAGTTATAGTTATAATTAGCCTAATAGACTGAAGTAAAATTCCACGCAGACGCCACAGATAGCAGCATGTTGACTGCAAAGAAATTTTCTGGTGAAACGGACTCATTATTTTTTTGTTGCCATACAATTATATTTTATTCGCGTAACTGACCTACTACTGGATATTGGTCAATATTCCTAGAAGTATTCTTTCTGTATCTTCTTTTGTAAATGTGACGATAGAAATAAATTATTATTATTAATTAGGGAAAGGTTAGAAAACCGGAAGTGTGGGAGTACCGAAAGGAAACATCTTGATCCGGAAGTATGTTATGATTTTATCTTGAGGCATAGAAATGTCGAATTTGGCCCTTCAACCAGAATTGATGGGAAGGTCCCTTACTTGATACCGGAGAGTAATTTAGCCGTGTTTACCAACAACTTGGCCCTCGTGGAGGGGTTTGTAATGGAGGAGTAAGTGATTCTAGGAGAAGCAGGAGGTGGATAGAAGAAGGAGGGATAGCTTTTCAACTCACACAGCCATATGAACTGGGATGTTGAAGTAAAAATGTACAAATTCTTTCTCTAGCCCCCACCGGGAATTAAACCCGGACTAAGTCGGTGGCGAGCAAGTATGCTAACTCCTGAACCGCCGGAGGGTTTCTTTAATTGAATCTTGGCGACGCATTCATAATATATGTATATTTCAGAGTGGGACGGTCTTCATGTCGTCTTGATGGAATCACTTTACATTTCACCTGAGTTTCACAGAAGCGGTTTCGTATTACCTTCTCGAGAAAACATTAGAAGTTGAGAGAACCATTCAGTGTAGTACAGAAAAAGGATCATTTCATTTTGTTTGTCAACAGTTGACAGTACCAAACAATCAGTGTAAAATGTAATGATGTGCAAATCCAAAATGTTTCAATTCCGATATCTATTTCCTAATGTTTGCCTCTATTCTCTTCTCGAAATCAGAGTACGATTTGAAATTGAAACCGCGATTAATTTTAACGTTGCTCCAAAGATATTCAATGGAAATTGTAGAAGAAGATGTAATCAAGTGCTACAAGAAAATGAATTACTGATATATTCTTGGACATTGAATCGAGTATCATTTGCAAAAAATATCGGGAATTGCGTTTCTTCGATATATTGATATCGAGAATAAACATCGGTTTACCTCTACTAAAATGTAAAGCGGAAATGGCGTACTAAATTTGTATAATAACTTGAAATGCTAAATTATAGAGTAGTTATAAAGATATCAAGTTTTGCAAAACTCATTAACATGGACTAAAGTAAGTGAAAAAGAGAAACTGAAATCGACTAGAGTTTATTTCCTGTTACTTCTGTGAAGGATAATATACACACCCTGAATTCTCAAGTGTACGGTCACCATCAACCATTAAGATTTCATTGACAAGAGTTCTGACTTCAGACGTAGTATGTACTGAGAACCTGCGTCGATGTTCCACGAAGACAGACATCACCAGAACACCATCAACAACGGGAATCCTAATTTTTGTTATATCCTTCCGCTATCTTTCTTTACCACTACCATCGCCTCAAATTCACACATGAACTCCAATAAGTTTCTACAATTTTGATTATAANATATATTCTTGGACATTGAATCGAGTATCATTTGCAAAAAATATCGGGAATTGCGTTTCTTCGATATATTGATATCGAGAATAAACATCGGTTTACCTCTACTAAAATGTAAAGCGGAAATGGCGTACTAAATTTGTATAATAACTTGAAATGCTAAATTATAGAGTAGTTATAAAGATATCAAGTTTTGCAAAACTCATTAACATGGACTAAAGTAAGTGAAAAAGAGAAACTGAAATCGACTAGAGTTTATTTCCTGTTACTTCTGTGAAGGATAATATACACACCCTGAATTCTCAAGTGTACGGTCACCATCAACCATTAAGATTTCATTGACAAGAGTTCTGACTTCAGACGTAGTATGTACTGAGAACCTGCGTCGATGTTCCACGAAGACAGACATCACCAGAACACCATCAACAACGGGAATCCTAATTTTTGTTATATCCTTCCGCTATCTTTCTTTACCACTACCATCGCCTCAAATTCACACATGAACTCCAATAAGTTTCTACAATTTTGATTATAAAAATGCAGCGTAATACATTTGACTAACGTATGATGAAAACTCCGCCAACAAAATACACGAACCACAGTGGCGAAGAGAAGAACTTGGTGCAGGAAAATTTCACTTTATAATTGGTACCCGAACATTTTTCTTCGTATATCCTTCCGCGAGTGCTGCTACCACCACCATCGCCTCCATCTTTGCACAAACCGAATTGCTTCAAACGGAATATCTTTGAGTACCAAACATCACCGACTGTGGCCGAACACTTGTTGAAATTTCATTCATTGCTGAACTGAATGGTCAATTGTATATAGTTCTAGTTTATGTGAAATTGCAAGTCATCACTCCCTACATTACTATTACAACCGATGGCAGAGAGAAGAAAATAGTGCGGAGCAATTTTTCTGTATAATTGCGGTAAATATCAAGAGCGACGAAAATAACTTATATTTTTGGAATCGCAAATAATATTATGTTTTGTGATATGACAACAAAGTTTTACCGGAACCTCGTTTCTGACATTGAGTAATATTTGACCCAAAAATGTTTTTAATAATTCTTATAAATATCGAGAGCGAAAAATGCAAAAGAACTATTGTTACGGTCCCGGAATACGTATTTAAGACACAAAATGACCTGCAAATTGCCTTCCCACTGTTCGGGGGCCACCTTTCGAAACTCTGCCTGCATCAAATCATTCTTACTTGCTAAGAGAAGAGTCGCTGATTCTTCGTTTCTGCGATGATCCTCTGTGTTGCACAGTTTCCGATTTCGTAGCAGACGCGCTCTCTTCAGCTCCATTGCGAATTCCTCATCCATCTCGTTGTTCTTCTGCATCGTGAACCCTTTCGCTCCGTGTCCTCACTCTGTTCACTCGCGACTGACGAGTAGCGAGCGAGAAAAAACCGTGCTATCGATAGTACTCGAGTATCGAGAACTATCGATTGTAAAAACAACTGTCGTGTACTGGTCAAATGGCGACCCATTATCGGGGCGGATTTTTGCGCCATTAAACTATTTCCGATAGGAAATGAAATTCTTATTTACACTAAAAATTTTTTAGGTTAATAAAAGTGACTGCTAAGTAGAATTCCAAAAATGGTATTATTTTTATTTCTTAATTTTTTGATTAGTTGCTAATCTGCTGAGTAAGCTTTCTTTATACACCTTTTTCATGAAAATCTATGAAAAAATAAAGGAGGATTTCGAGATGTCACAAATCCTGGCGAGTCTAATGTCCTAGATTAATAGTTTTATATGAGAAAAATCAATGTAGCGTGTCTATTATTTTACTAAATGGCATTTGTTTCAAACACGTGACTGCATGTTGATGCCAGCGCTATCTATCAGCAGTTTCGCTAACCTTCGTGGGAAGAGATTGTCTTTGCGCGTGATCTGCGTAGAAGACGTTTCCTTACAAAGAAAACTTTTCATTCACTAGAGTAGAAACCACATATTTCTGATTTTCAAAACTATTACGTACTTTCATGTGTGCAAACGAATTCAAGAAACACGTGGACTTTTCCTAGAACATCCTTCTGAAAACCTCTTTTACTAGGAAACAGGTCTCTTGAATCCTTCTTATGATCACATTTGGTATCGAAATATGTATTTCTTATCTTTTTATCTGTTCTCAACCTTCGCACGGGTTGTGTTTAATATGTGACTCAAGGAAATTGTAACTTCTTCAGTTTCCATTTTACAATTACTGACAATAATTGATCAATAATGATCAACAATAATTTATCGTAGTCGGGCCCCTGTGTCATTTCAAATTAGTTCTGTTCTTGAAAGACAATTTTTAAAATTTTTATTGACTTAGTATTAAAAAAAAATTCTTCTAACATTGGAGATGGGTCCCCAAGGACCCCCGCTTCAAAAGGACTAGGGAATACTTCCCCTCTGTCAGTATTGTTTAACCAGTTCCAGGACAATGCAAGAGAGTGGAATAAAGGGAAGAAAAAGAAGAAGTAAGAAAAAGGTCTGGGTGGAAATGGTGAATAGATGTGGAAGGCGAGCGGGTGGGTTAGTGGATAACTCCCCTGTGATCAATGCAGGAGTCCCGGGTTCGATTCCCGGCTCGTCGCCATTTCCACTGACCGAAAGTTGTCGCATATCTTATGTACGTTTAGGGTACACGAAAGAAATATATGCATGAAAAGTGTAAAAACTTGTAGAAATCAACAAAAAAGAAAAATATTCTCACAATTATATTAACTGTGTAAGACAGAAGAACTCATAGCACAATCATCTTAAATCTAAAGTGGATAACGAGATTTACATTTAAAATACTGTTTTGGGAAAAAGACATTTTAGGAACAAAATAGCTGGGAAGATATTAACATGTGACGGATTTTACAGTACAGTATTAGTCAGGCGACGTTTCCTAAGTTCCTCGCTGTTCTTAAGAAAAGTCTACCCACCAATTTTTTTCATTAAAACGCATAGTTGGACAAATGGCAAATGTAAATAAAAACTCCCATCTTTTATTAAAATAAACTTATGTAAAATAAGTTTTTTTCCTACGGAAAAAGGTAACTTGCAGTTTAAAAACCAAAATAAAATTTTATGCCATTTAACTGAAATGGATAGTTCAAATGGATCTCATTATTATTGGATCCAATCAAAAGCTTTAGTCCGGTATGTGATATTGGGGAAAATAAAATTATTAGTTTAGTGTGTGTAATTAATTATGTTCTTATTAGTCTAATAAAATTAATTTAAAGTTCTCAGTAAGAATATCACATTTATTGTATTTTTGTTGCAATTGACGTAGTCTATTCATTAAGAAACCAATTTCTTACATTTCCTTCATTCAAAAGATACCTTTTTTTTTCGTTTTCCCTCCACGATATTATTTTCCCTTTAAAAAGGGGGCAATTCTTCCCCAATTCCCCACGCCCCTCTAATCGTCCTCCAAACAATTATTTATTATATATGAATATATGAACTCAAGTGAGGCGCAAACACAAGAAATAGGAGATGAACAGTTGAATAACTAAGTGTTACTTGACGAGTGCAATGTTTCCAATACCTGTTCAAAATTGCAAAGTCCGCCAACAGTGATACTTGCTTGACAGCGTCGGTGGAGCAAATAGCTTACACATTCAAATATGCCAGGTATTTCACGCTAGGGGTATTCGAGCAACGAGATCATGTATTTCCTGTGCTTTGCGCCCATACATTCCTATGAAAGAGATGACTGCTACAGTGTCCTGTGACGACCCTTAAAGTTTGTGCCATGGATTCGGAATCATCCTGTACATTAGGCCTGTGAATGAGTCTTGTGCGCTCTTTATTGCAGGCAGTGGCTGGCGATCACAATCTAAATGTGGAGGAAGGGACAGAACAAGGCATCCGAGTGGACAGATCCATCGTTCATCCGAACTACCAAGGGTGAGATTTGGCTTCTCTTTCTCTACACATTTGGCGAAGGGAAGCGATGGTCACATTCCATGTATTACATTTACACAAACCTAATTAGATTAGTCGCGGCGACCACAAGCGTAAAATAAAATGTAGGAAACAGAAAACGGATATTGGTTAATACTCCTTTGTGAAAATAACCATTGTAGATCGGAATTTATTTATTTATTTAATAACTTACTTTCAGCAACACTTTGGAAAATACCAAAAAGAGTAAAATATTTCCGCAACCGTCTTCTTGCTTCGTTGAAATATGAACATATGCAGTGAAGTGTAGTGAGGTGATTGGAGTCTGAGGGTATAGAAAATGCACAGAGTGAAAGTAGTAAAGTGTACATGATTGTTCTCAGCAACCCTGTTTTATTTTTAATAGTTATTATTTTCTTTAATTTGTGTTATAGCAATTACTTTTACGCTAAGGAGGAGTAATGTCATATGTGTGAGTATATGGAGCGGGTTTGTACGTGTGAGAGTGTTTCTGTAACTGTTTCTAAGCGAAATTGTGTCTGCGTATGTATGTGAATATACACACATATGACCCTCATGTAGATAGTTAATATGTCCTAAATCTAATTTCTTTCTCTTTGGAACTATGTGTAGTAATTTTTTATTCATTTTTCCCCGTTTGTGCGTGTATATTATAGATATTGATGGTTTGTGTATTAACTTCGTATTATTTTATTTCTTTTCCATCTGCCACCGAGCATTGCTCACTAGCAGACTAATAAATTATTATTATTATATCAACACAACACACATTGTATACAAAAAAATGTATTTATTATCATGACCTTATCTTTACTAAAACGGAGTGCGTAACGCGGCAGTGTGTCTGTGTGTCTGTCTGTTTGCTAATTAATCACGAATAATCGGATCGAGATGAAATTTGGCAACGTGACAGTTTAGATGAGCACGATGAACATAGGTCAACTTTTATTTGTAAAACGTGTGATAAGAATGATAGATGTAGATAAATGATGTTTGACGAAATATGTGATCATCCCCGAATTATGTCCCTTTAGTGGTTGATACAAAACTCGTCAAGACCCTGAATCAGGCAGACGGTTTAAGGTCGAGCGATGACTTGAAAAAGAACTGCAATTTCCAAAATAAAATTAAGCAGATTTATCAGATTCAATATTTGTATATGTACGATTCGTCTCGAAAACTATGTTCAATAAGTGCTCCTTTTTTTAAATTTTCTATAACACGTCATTTTTTTAGGAAATTCTATTTGTTTTGGATTAACCAAAACACAACTAACCAACTTGGAAGCTCTCTGCTTTTCTATTTCCACACAATTTTCCTCATTAAAATCGTTATTTTTAGATATTTTCTCCTTCAAATGGAAAATAGTTTGGAGAATGGTAATTAATATAATTGCGACGTCTTTGTCACTAAATATAAAGTTCTTTGATCTCTTTAGAAGAGTTTGTGCGTCGTTTAAGGTTTGACATGTTACTGATATCGGCTGACGAACAGATAACACTTTCTCATATTCCTGATAATACATCTCACGAAGGATTAGTCTTGTCACCAAATGGATATTTCTACAAGGTCAAGGTATCATTCCCAAAGCCAAATAAGGATATTATTCACAAAGGTTAAGATTAAGTGTAAATCCGTTTATCATTAATTGTGATTATGACTGATAAGTAAACGACGATCTGACACGATAAAAAAACAGAAGAATGCAGGTTGAAGCGCGTCTTTCACGAATTTGTTGCACAACATTTAACCCTCGTCCGCAGTAATTACAACTGACTCATTCTATCGTATCAGAATTTTTTTACACCCTTTAAAGACAATTTAGAGTTCGACTTTTATCTTTGTTTTGTGGAACTTTTTAAGAAACCATTTTGGGGATATACAATGAATATCGATCCCGCGTGTTTTCTTTCAGTTGGAAGTGTGCGAAATTAGATAATTCATTTAGAGAGGTAGGAAAAATACTAGTTCAGAAAACATTTACAATGTAGTAATTACTAATAAAAGGAAAACAACTAGAGGTCTTCTTAGCGTCTTTTTTTTTTTTTGCAAAAAGTCAAGATTAAAGTAATCTGCAAGAAACGATACTTTTCGACAACGTTTTTGAAAGCATTGTTTTCGTGACTTCCCATGATACTGTGTATCTTACTGATGTCTAATTAATGGCAAAATTAATGAAAGGAAGAGCTCCTTCGGGTAGAAACGGAATTTATATACAGGTTCTTGCATGGAGGTACTTATCTGAGGCAATATAATCTCGACTTTAGAATTATTTTAACAGTTACGATTTGTGAGAAATATTATTCGATTAATCTATAGTTGGATAATATTACGTACTTGTTAAGTCAATTTTTCATTGTTATTACATACAAATTTGTTTGTGTTGTGTTGATACTATAACACGTAACAAACTTTTTATTATTGTCTAGGCAGTTTGGAGAAATTTTTCAATCCGCCTGTCTCAGGGCCCTTGACGGGAATTGATGGGGTCGTCCTTCGATGTATTTAATTTGAAATTTTAAAGTAAAATAAATATACAGAATATTATTTCAACACATACAGAGACATCTCAATCTTGTACATATCGTAAAAGTGGTGTATCAATGCAATTTCTTTGTAGACAATAATTGATTTTTTTCTTCTAATCTGCAGTGCGTTTGCTGTTATCCTACTTATTTTATCATTATCATATCTTTCATTTCAGTTTACAAAAAGGGTACTCTACGTCTGTTTCGACCATTTACGTTGCTAAATATTATTCAAGCTTTATGAAACAGTAACCTTAGGTGTCAGTGTAGCAGAAAGAAACTATTTACTGCGTCTATACCAAACTTTCATGTCATATTTTCCTCATTAGAAGTCTTCTTTTCGGGTTTTTGTTTCAAATGGATAACGTTTTGCTACCAGGAACAGTTTGTAGAATGATACTATATATTACTGAGGAGTATATACGCACAAAGAAGAACCTTCCAAAGCACTTGATCCCTTTAATAATACTCGTATTTCACGACCACAACACGGAATATTTATTTTCGACTCGAGCGTCATTAAAGAGCAAATAATAATAATTTTGTTTAATATTTCCAGGGTTGAAGTTAGTGTAGAATTTTAAAATGAAAAACTATTTTTGGTGCCACCATTTTTCAGCGTTCCCCAAAATTTGCTGCCCCCCCCAAATGGATTCACACTAAGTCTTAATATTTGTAAGTACTTTGAGTTTAGTTGAGCTTAACACTAGTATAAAATATCTTTAGTGTAGCTCACAATATAAACATCATTCGTGGATCGCAAAGGATTCTACTTTATTAAGTCATCTTCAGTGTACAAATCAAGAGCTTTGGTATAAACGTTAGTTTTAATAAGGCAGTTATATGCACTTGGAGGACATTAAAAGTAATATTTAAATTGTATTGTAAATAGAAATTATATGAGAAATAAAAATGTACATAGATATAAGAATAAATAAATAAATACAATTGTTAATTAGATATAATTTCTTTTTTTAAGTAACAACGGGAAAAATATTTGACTAATAAATAAATTCATACTAATGCATACAAATTCATACTAATATAAAAAATAATGCAATAAAGTATACTTGTATAATTTGATTCCCTTTGTTTTTGTTTATTTATTGTGTTCTATGAGATCGTTACTGATCATGTTGGTTGTGTTACGTAGATGAAACTTCTTGGAATGGATGCACCTTGTGAGGTAGTACATCTACTGTAGCAGAATGTTTTGAGATAGTTGCTTGTAGCGATGGTAGTTGATGAGAAGATTCAGTCTTGTAAAAGTGATACTAGAATAAAATTGTTATTAATATTATAACATTTATTAATAATACCAGATTAATAAATTTAATATTACACATTATTAATTAATTATTTGTTTATTTGCTACACGTTATTTTAAGATAATGTTTATAAAATTTGTGTTGTAAAACCATAATTTTTAAAGAAAAATCTTCCCAGTTCTCTCCCCCTCCCCTTGATTAGGATCTACATCCGCCATTGAACATGAGCATTGTCTTTGTCTCTTGGCAGAGGAGTGGCTCCCAACGACGTCGCTGTGATGATTCTCCGATCCCCCTTGAAATACAACGCTCGCGTGGGCCCCATTGCGTTGCCCACCCCTGGCTCCATCCCTCAAGGTCAAGCCATCCTCTCGGGATGGGGCTCTGTGTCCTCCTCGCTGCTGCCCTCCATGCCCGCCGTGCTGCAGACGGCGCTCGTGCCCATCGTGCCCATTGACGAATGCAGTGCCGCTGTCGGGAACGAGGCCCCACTCGCTACAACCAACGTCTGCACTGGACCTCTCACCGGAGGCCTTTCTGCTTGCTCAGTGAGTATTGCATAATGTAAAGCATCCGTCATACACACGGATATCGTTGCCAAAGAGTCATCGGGAAATATTTGCTAGAATGAAGCATCAGCGGCAAAGGATGGCCAAACACATGTCAATGCTCACCGAAGAGTCTTCGGCAAATACTTGCGAACACTGCTTCCAAAATACTTCGAACGAAAACTATAAATTACTTGTATCGTCTCCGTTAAATTTGCTCATACTAGGATTCATATTGTTTAAAAAAGGAGGAGCCATTACTCTCCCTTATTTGTTTCAGTTTTTATTAAATCGAAGTTTGTGAAATTCGTTTTAACCTTCTACTGTTGTTCAGCAATACCGGAACAATTTTCGGAGCTTTATTGTAACAGAAATAGGTTTTATGAAATATATAGCTATATGTCCGATATATTTTATGCCATCTAATGTAACAACAAAATTTCATAGCGAGGGAAATAGCTTAAACACACGCATCATACAAAAAAGTTAGGTTAAAAATAACTTGGGTGTAACTAAAATAAAAACTATTATAAATATTTTCAATGCTTATATAACTGTTATAATTTTATAGTTATTGCTCGTATTACATCCCCACATATTTGCTCACATGCTGACTTGATTGATTTACAATATAGTTTACGAGCACTATTTGTCGTTCTTCGACGAATGTGTAGCCAAATCAACAAGTAGACGACAAGGAAGGCGGTTCCTTTTTCTTGGACTCGAGGCTATGAGGTTCTTGTAGTTCGCATCGACCAGCCTTCCAATACCGTCCAGCATCGAATATTTTTCTATCATTGCCAAAGGGGATACGGTCAATGATCAACATTTGAAGGTACTTGGCAATCATCGCCAAGTGTGTGACCTAGGCTTAACGCTATATCACCCATCTGCCCTCCATAACGTGTACTCATAGTCTTAGTTAATTTTACCTAAAATAATGGAATATGAGTAACTAACACGAAACGCCAACTGCTAAGAATTTTAGTAATTTCCGTATGAATATTGTTAGTAGTCACAAAAACAAGTTATTGTTGTAAAAAAGAGAGCAAATTAATAACTCCACAAACTAATACCCCCCAACTCGCCTACTTCGCCATGGACCATACGGGGAAAGATAAGTGTACCTCGGTTATGTTGGCTTTACTTTCGAATTTCTTGAAACCTTAATTTATCGCAAATTTCGATCATCAATTCAATTTACTTGTTCTTGTAGCGCTATTTAGATCTTTCTGCGTCGAGCGTGTTGTATGAATATTACTTTGTGTCTTGTTAGTTTGTTGTATTATTAACTAGTATTTATTTACAGCAAATAGTCGCTTTACGCTCTAGTATTCATACTTTTTCGGATGTAACTTGTTCTTGCAGAAGTTGGCAATTCGAATTAGGCGGCCATATTGCATAATGTTCGGAAAAGTTACGTGACTTTATGTCTTTACTTGGATCAATCGGGAGTTGCACCAGCGTCAACAGAGGGAGAAGGCTGTGTACTGGTGACATGTTGATGCACCCTGTCTTCTGTTCAGGGTGATTCCGGTGGCCCGTTGGCGCAGAATGGAACCGTGATTGGCATCGTCTCATGGGGATATATTCCATGCGGATCAGTCAACGCTCCTTCCGTCTTCACCCGAGTATCGGCGTTCGTGGACTGGATCCAGGAGAACGGCCAGCTGTAATTGGAATTGAAACATAGCCGACTATTATTTCCAAGCCATGCCGTACAATTTGCCAACACTGGGCACAAGTGAACAAGTGACCCTACGAAGACCATTATAGACGAGAGGAATTAATGAACTGCATTGTTGCCAAGTATGAGCAACACGACTTGGAAATGTTAATTTGCTTTAGAATTGACATATTCGATTATGAATAGTAAGAAATATTAAGCAAATAAAAGATTTCTTTCTTTTAACTATTTGAAATAAAGTGTGGGAATCGTTGAAAATCCATGTATTGTTTTCCTGCTTGTAACCTTTCCTCCGATAAATTCACTTGCTAACAGAGTATTGTAGTATTTATGATTGGGAAATGAAGTGTGCTATTGAATCTTGTACAAATGGGTCGGTGAGTTGGGTTTACAAACAACTTTGCCCGCGTGCAGGTGTTAGAAGGAGTAGTTAGTAATAGTTAGAGTTATTAAAACTAGGAGCAGATGGAGGTGATTAAAAGAAGCAGGGTTTCCGTTTCAAATGTCACACCTGCATGAACTAGGACATTAATGTGAAAATCTAAAAATTTCTTCTGTCCTTTCGAGAACTGATCCCGGAGTGACTCAATGGCAAAACAGTGCAAGTCATTAATCAATACTCTCTGGATTTTAAATCTAGTAAGAAAACACAAAATCTAGTTTTAAAAATATTAAAACATTTATCACACTAAAATAATGAGACAAAGAAAAAAAACATTTCATGGACTTTGAAACAAAAATTTTGTCGTTTTTCGATTTTACTGTCCTTTTTTCACGTTGGCGTGTTTGCATGGTAAATAAGTATCATCAGCAAAAAGAACCATTTTGCAATCTGATGTAGAAGATGTCATGTCGGTTACATACAATAAAAAGAGTATAGGTCCGACAATTGAACCTTGGGGTACTCCGCAAGTAAGTGGCTTTGTTTCTGAAAGACAACGCTCAAGTATTTCTTTTTAGTATAGGATATTTCTACTTGTTGATGTCTATCTTTTTAATAAGAAGTTAGCCATTGATGTGAATGTCCAGGAATGACTTAATAATGCAATTTAGAAAAGAGAGTTTCGTGATCGATGACATCGAATGCTTTGGATAAGTCAAGAAAAACACCCTGAGGTCTTTTCGTCAGTCAAGAGATGTAGTAACATAGGTTATGAATGAAAATATGGCGCTTGTAGTGGAAAAGGATTATCTAAAACCGTTTTGATCGACAGAGAATGTTATTTTTTGATACAAAATCCAGAAGGCTTATACAAAAAAATTTCTACGATTTTTGAGAAAGTGGGTAGTAGAGATATTGGTCGGTAGTTTCCAATATTAAGTTTGTTACCTTTCTCGTGTAAAGGTTTTACTTTAGGTTTCTTAAATATATTGGGAAACAAATCAGACGTTAAAGAACTATTATAAATATTTATGAGTGGATTTAATATAGCATGGGACAAAAATTTAACAGCAAACTCGGGTGTGTCATCTATGCATGTTAAAAAATTAGTTTTCTAATGTGCTGATGATTCTCATGACTTCACTGGCGGTAGTTTCAGAAGTGAACATAAAATTGTGTACGTGGGTAAATATAATTAGAGGGCATATATTTGGATATATTGAGTTCGTTATTTTACCTTCTTCTGAGAAGTAAGAATTTAAAAAAAATTCCAATGTCATGAGGGTCTGATACGATCTTTCTATCGTTTAGTAGAGAAATATTTTTCTTCGCGACTTTCAGAAGTTGACGTGTAATTTTTAACAATATTCCACATGTCTCTCGCCCGGTTTTTCGATTTTAGTACCTGCCTGTCGTTTCTCATAACTTTAGCTGCATAGACTACTTTTGGAATAATAGTTTTATATTGACTAACATAAACATTGAATTCGGGTGGATGGTTCTAAAGTTTTGAAAGATAATATAAAAAGGCGTTTTTCGGTTTTTTGGAGATATTCTTATCCGTTGGGTGAACCATCTATTGTATTTCTTGATGTTAATTAACTTGCGTTTTATGGGAAAGGTAGAGTTGTAATTGAGATAAATATATTGAATTTGTCGTCACTGTTTTGGCAATTTTTATGTTTCCATGTTTTTTCGCGCAAATGATTTATAAATATGGATAGGTTTGTGTTAGTTGAAAGTTGTGTAAAGTTGTGAAAATTTGTGATAGTTGTTAGTTGAAAGCCAATGTTTCGTGAGTCATAGCAAATCCTATGGAATTTTGTGTACCAGAATTTCAATATCTGTCAATTTGCTTGAAAGGAATTGGACGATATGATGAAATAAAATAATTGTGTTTTCTCTAAGAGTTTGTGATTTACGAGAAATGGAATCGATGTTAGATCGGGAAGAGAATTTTAATTTGGTACAGCTTCTATATCCGGATCAATCTCGCACTCTCCACCCGAACGCGATTGTGATCTTCGAGAACCACATCGTATTCCTGAGCGCAAGTTTAACTGTGTTTGGGGGCGGCAGGAGGAATAGATGAGGACGTATGAGATGAGGGAGCAGTAGGTGAAAGAACGGGGACAGGAGAAGAAATGGGTGTGGAGATAAGAAGAGATGGTGATGAGGTAGGAGCAGAGGGTGGTGGAGGAGGAGGAGATGAGGTAGGTGCAGGAAGAGGTGTAAAAGTGAGTAAAGGGACAGGTGGAAGACGTGAGGTCAGATGTGAAGCTAGAAGAGAAAAGAAGTGATGTTTTCTAGACGGTTTTAGATGTAAACCGAGCTGGATAAAGTCCTTGGAAGTTAGGTGCGGTTGCACATCGAAAAATGTGATTTTTGTGATTGCCAGGTAATGTTTTAGGGAGATGTTTGCCAGGTTAATTTCGTGGTTAATTTGTGGAACGGTGAAACGTTGAGGCAGGCTAAAGTGTACGATATTTGTGTGCTGAGAGGCTATTTTTATTTTTTTGTAGAGATGTTTAAGTACCAGAATAAGTATTGAAACAAACAATGTAATTTTTGGGATCATTTTGTACAATGGACTTTCTTTGTTCTCAATCTTAAGAACCTTATTCGAAACTGAAAAACATTAATTTAATTTTTAAGTGACATGCATATGTACGTTAACATAAGTGGCCATATTCCAGTTTTCATCTAGGAGAAATGAAGAATTTTAAATATATATTTATTTATAATTCAACCAGAAACTTTTACGAAGTTGTACAAATTAATTACCTGTACGCAGGTCTAGTATAAAAAAACTTACATTCTAGATATTACTTACTAAAAGAAAACATGGTAACAGTAATCGTATATCAACTATCGTTCCGCTGAAGATATATGGCTAGTTTTAACAGACCAAAGCAGTGTTTTAGCAGTTATACAAAAATCCAGTAACAATAAGCAATTCAATCTGTATACTTTGGTCGTTATACATTTCTTTAATTTCTTCTTTATATTTAATCCCTTGTAAGTTGAAATTTTTAGAACTCTTCATTTAGGTCATTGAAATGAATAAAAAAAACTTTTAGATTTGATCTAGACATAGGGGATAATTATCTCTATCAAAAGTGTTTTTTGATACTATGTTTAACAATCTGTTTGGTATGATTTGTAATATATTTAAATTATCTTTGTATGATCCACTCCAGGTATATAAGCCATAATTGAGTATGTTTATGAAAAAATGCATGATACAATAAAAAGTGTTAGAGTTTGCGTATTTTTAGCCATTGCATCCTAAATATGAAAATAATTTATTTGGTTTTATTAATAACACTCTCTACATGTTTATTCCAAATCATTTATAATGGAAAGTAATTCCCAAATATTTAAATTTTCCCACTCTATTTACTCTACTATAATAATTTTGTTTAAGAAAAATCTAAGCTCGTTATTATTCGTTTGTTGGTAAATTTAGGTTCTTTACTCGATTTACATTCAGATTATAAAAAATGAAATCAGTGGAATTATTTATTTTCATTATAATTTATTGTCGCGAGAGCTGTTACGAATTGCGTATGACCGCGTTGAGGACAATAATTTTTCTGCGACTAATGTGCTAAAAACTAATAAAACGCAGTGATTGCGTCTCAGTTCACGTGATTTCCATTTAAGTTTAATTATCTCGAAGCAAAGAAACATCACTTCGAGTTTGTAATTTGAATAGATTTTTGAATAATTGACTCATTTCATAATATATGGAAACTGCGGGAGTCTTATAAATGTGAATGATTCCGAGAAACATTTTTCGATTAACAATTCGAAACATAAGACAATCAGATATTATAAATAACAACAATTATTTATTAAATTTATTGTTATGTTATCACAAAAATAATTATATTATTATTAACAATTATAAATAATAACAATTTGTAATGTGGTAACACTATAACAAATTATGAAATTTATCTAATTCAATTTCATCTGTTAAGATTTAAGGTTCAAATTGGACCGTCCAATGGGGGCCGGGGTGCGTTGTAGGTAAATTGGATCATCATTGATTTCCATCTATAGATATATCAAAATATACATTGGTGAAATTCCACGCACCGACTGAACACAAAATATCAGAAAGTACAAAGACTAAAAACATGAAAATTGTGTTCCTATCAGGGTGTAGAACGATTTTACGAAAATCCTCCCCAAACGGGGTGAAATTGGGGTTGAAATGTTTTTTTGTATGTATCCCACTATATCTCTCGAGAGCCTTCGGCAATTTCAATCAAATTTGATACACACATGACTAAGTAACAACAAGCAGTATGAAGGTGAGATATTTCTTGCATCCTTACAAGGGTGGTGAGAAGGGGATGACTTGTAAAACTAATGCGAAAACCCTGTATTAGGTTCGAAACCATTGTTTTAGATGGCGTTGATGTGAATAAGGACACTGAAAATGCTAAAAATGCTGAAATTAGTAATGAAGTTCTCAAAGACGCTAAAGTCCACAATCAACCCGTATTCGTATTGCAGTATCCCTAGGGAAGGGGACGCTATGGAAAAAATATCGAACAAGGCTTTTTAGTGACGAATCCACAATTTGCGACGTCGCTGAGTTGATAGTGAAACGCCGATATGGTGTAAGCCTCAACTCAGCCCTAATGAAACAAACACACCACAAGCACCCCTTGTATGGGGGTGGAAATACGTTTATGGATAAAAATAATTGATCACTAATATTGAAATATAAGAACATAGAAATCCATGGAATACGTAGACGAAATGTTATGTTAGCACATAGTAAAATTTTCATAAATAGCATTTTGAATATACGTTCCTCGCACTGCAAAATACATAGTCAATTTTAGAGACATAAAATATGAAATACATTAAAAATATTATGCAATTGATTCAAAAGTTTCAAATCAAATGAATAAATTAAGAAACTATAACAGCTACAAGAATATGAAAGATATAATAAAGATAACATAAATGGGAGGACAGCAAACGCGTTTCAAATTCGAAAAAATGCAGGTAAACATTTTCTGTCTTCAACGTTTTTTACATAACACATTTACGATATTTAAAAGACTGATATTTCGCTATATGTTTTAAAATAGTATTCTGAATATTTATTTTTCTTTCAAATTTCAAATAACAGTTATAAGTTCATCTTGCGACTTTGAGCATGATGACAAAAGCACTGGAGGACGACCAAAATATAGAGGACGACGCCACAAATGACCCTTTCACTGAAGAATTGTATCTCACTCTATGCTGCAGACGGAGAAACGTATATGAGAAAGTATGTGAAATGGTTTTGGCTCCACTAGTTTGTAATGATATAAATGTGTTTCTCTGTTGCAGTTAGTGCAACTCGTGAGGAAATATCTCGAGACGGACCACGTCATCTGCCAAGACGCTGGCCAAACAGAAGTGAGGAAACCATTTTATGAAATTAAAAGTTAATTTTTGTGGCAAAAAAGCAGTTACAAAACAAATATGACCACTTAAAGAACAATAAACTATGTTTCTCTCCGGTGAGAAGCAAGGGACCATCCCATCAATTTCGGTCGAGGGCCCTAGGGGTGTGTCGAATATAATATTTCTAAACTTTATTAAAAATCTGATTCGTACTGTTAGCAGTTAAACATTCCTAAAGGAATCGCAGATATAGTGTGCAGTAAAAATTCTCGATTAATAATCACAATAGTATTAAATATTATTTTGGCCTATGGAAAAACTTCCTTCCGCCACCGGAAGGAACACCCTGACCTCAATTTAGAGAGAAATTCCTCCTTTGTAGAGGACTTGCCTTCCTGATGCGACAGGTCTGTCGATCTCGTCTGTTTNGAACAATCATTGCAAATATCGGGTCAAAATTACCCTCTGGGAAGTCACGTATTTGATCATGAAGAGAATGTAACATGCTTGTACTTGTTGTAGATGCTGCTCCGTCATCTCACCTCGCTGACCCCAAAAAGTTGGTCATTGGAGGACGAAATTCTAAACGAGGTAAAGAAAGAGAGCTTTAGAAAGCTATACATATCCTTATGAATAAAAATATATGTTTGTATGTCGTAAATGCGCTCCTATACCATTCATTCGTTTAACATTATTCTTGTTATAAATTCATAGATACGTTCTCTGGCAAGGTTTGCGTATAACTTTCTGACCTTAGGTATTACAAGTAATAGTTTATAACGAAAATAAGCAATCAAGACAGGAAGGGGGGGTATTAATCTTCTGAGACGTATTTCCGCTTATGCTTCCTAAACGGTTAGAGGTAGGTGAAAACTATGAATTACAATATTGTTCGCCCCAAAACGTTTTACAATAAAGTCCGCACCAGCGCATGTCTATCTGCAAAGATTAACCTAAATTATTCGTAATTTATAGATGTAGAAAAAAATCCTAATCCAATTGACTGCATTCTGCTTTGCTCATTTAAAAGAATGCAAGCTGCCATTAAATCCTCAAATTAAGACAAATAGTTTAGATCTTAGCAGCGTATTAGTTTTACAAGCAGCCGCCGTAGTGTGGTAACACTGATTTTGTTACTTGTGTGTCAAATAATAAGAGATGAACCACAATATACTTATTGTTTCTCAATTTTTCTCATGCCAACTCTTCTTCTCGGCATTGCGTATTTGTGTATTTGTCAACAAGGCTAAGTGTGGATGATCTTTTTTCTCTGTATTTGTTTTATTAATTACTTTACTTTTCCTTGTTAATTCTATTTTCTTGGTTTTTACAACAACGGACAACATTTCTGCGGACTGGAATAGGAAAACAAGTTAAGATTTGTACAATTATGTCGAATGCAATCCTTCCATTTGGGAACAATAATTATTAACATCCATCAGTGCCTTGTTTTCAATGGTCTTTTAATAACACAATACTAACGCAACATGTATGAATAACACGAATTAAAGAAAAGGATGTTCTGCTTCCGATGTCTACACGTCAATCATTGGTACAAGCAAATATTCTTGGAATTCAGAGATTTGCTTGTTCAGTCCATTTGTGGATGGCAATTTTTTTGAGCAGACGGTGTTAGTAGGTGCTGTTGGTTGCTATTGCGACCAGTGTGTTTCCAAACTCATATTTCAATTCGATCGTTATAAACACTAACAAAATTTATTTTGCTTAATGGCAAGAAAGAGTATTCTCAAATTCCATATCAGACTTTTTTGGGGTACGAAAAAATTATTAGGAAAGGGATAACTCTCTGTGCTTCCTTCTATGACACATAAATAAGAATCAAGCAAACTGAACTAAACTTTTACGTTCTAAAGCTCATTATTTAACTTATGTTTCACACTCAAATACGCAAAATTGAGGTTAGGTCATCTGTCCGTCTGTGCGCAACGTTTCTGAGTATATGGATGATTCAATTTTATTCGCATTTAGTATTCACGGTAGAATTTACTTGTTGTAAATATACGTGCTCAATTTTATTTTTTTTACTTTCAAACATAAGGTACTTCATACGTATTCAAAGTTCTCTTTTTAATGTATCTCAAATACGGCTGCAACAATTTTGCTTTCATTTTCCGTACGAAAATTACATGTAATATACAGTACGTATTAATAAGAATTATTTCTCTTGAAAGTTTGGAATTGACGCAATAATATAGTTTATGTCTGCTACACTTACACAAAAGTTTACTGTTTCATGAATATTGAATATTATTTAGGAGAGTCAATGGTCTACGAAGACGTAGAATAACTTTTCGTACATTGAAATGAAAGATGTAATGATGAAATACATAGGAGGACTGCAAAAAATTTAGCAGTGTAAATGCACCAAGCAGCCGTAGAATACATTTATCGTCATCTGAAATTAGACATGTGCCATAATGATGAAATACATAGGACTGCAAACGCATTGCAGATAAGAAAATACATCAATTCCTGTCTATTACGAAATTACATTTACATAACACTTTCACGATATTTAAGAGACTGATATGTCGCTATATGCTTTGAAATAATATTCTGAATATTCATTTTACTTTCAAATTTTAAATAAAATATTTTAGAAAATAGAAGCGTAATAAGTGCATCTAGCGACTTCGAGAATAAAGAGAAAAGCGTGGGAAGACGACCAAAATATAGAGAAACACGTCAGGAATGATCATTTTACTCTAAAATTTATTTCCCTTTCTAAACTGTTGACGGAGAAATGTACAAGAGAAAGTTTATTTTTATTAGTGGTTTGGGAATCACTAGTTTGTCAAAAGTATGAAGCTTAGCAACGGCACCTGGAAGTTTGTTTGGAAACTCGGCGTGCAGTTGCTAAGGACGTGACGTCACATTCATTTCGCCTACTTTGTATTACGTTTGCAGGAGAGTTCCCATTCATTGTTTCACTGCTACTGAGGCTGAATGAGTGGCGTTCTCATGTGTGCGGGGGATCCATAATAACTCAACAAACTGTGCTTACAGCAGCACACTGCTTGGAGGATCAAAATGTGGAAACATTGAAAGTAAGTTTATTTCTACAACTATTAACGTCCATTATGTAATCTATTTATATAAATAGTTTAAAATTTTACGACATTTTATGGACGATAATATATTTGTATTTTTTGTTAAGAACTCACCACGTTTCCAGGTGGATTTACGCCGTCGTCAGGTGATCAAGGAATAACGAATTATAACAATGAACATAACAACAGGACAAATGAACATGACATAAAGAGAAAATATGTTTACGAAAAAGCAGAAACACAAACATGGTATAATATTGTATTATATATACCAAACAATTTTTCAGTGTCAGTGCGGAAATTAAATCTCCCATCTGCATTTTTTATAAATATCATTTCTGATATACAACGTTTTGAATAATTAGGTTCTTTGTCCTAAATTAATCTATTTTCTTCATTTATCAAGTGATCATTATTAATGCAATGTGTGGTAACTACACTTTGTTCTACAGATTTTAAATTAGTTTTGTGGTCCTGGATTCTAGAAATGGAAAACTAAGAAATATTACATGAATACTAACAATGTAGAATAAAAAATAAAATGTAAAGATTGTAATTCTAGCTACGAAGGTCAAAGAAAAAGAGGGTTAAGAAATAGAATCATGTTCATTTGTTCTGTTGTTGTATTTATTGTTGTAATTTGTTCTTACTTGATCACCTGACGACGGCGTAAATCCACTTCAAAACTTAGTGAATCCTTAGCAAAAATAAAAGTATTATTCGTCCATGAAGTGTCGGATGTTTTTAACTATTTATTTAAATAGAAAGTTTGTTTTTACTCAAAAACATTGCTTCCTTTAGAACGGATAGCGGTAGCAATGGCCACGGTCTTGAATTTTACAGAGTCAAGGCAGTAATAGCGTACAAAGAATTAAATGAAAAAAATATCTGAAAACGGCAAAAATAAATAGAGTAATGTGTAATTGTTGCGACTTCAGCTTCAATAACATACATCACCGGCCATTAAAATGAAATAATTGCAATTATAAATGCTGGTGTAATACATTGCGTCTTATAGATAAAATGTATATTTTAATAAGGTAATTACAATTTTAAAAAAAATGCCAATTTCTAAATCTCGAAAGAGATTGAAATTTACATATTCCGTAGTTTTTTCACATCACTATTTTTTAAAGGTCTCCGGACATTTGAGAAAGATATTTTCTCTTTTCCGAGGTGTGATTCATAAATCGCGGAACCTTTGCTCTCGGCTGCCATATTTTACATGCTCTTGTGCATTTAAAAAAAGTCAAGAAAAGAGTTTGTGAATATTGTTTGATTTATACTATTAAATGATAGATACAAAGTAAAACACGTTTTCTCATGTGTATAATTCATACTGTTGTGTTACAAAACAACTACAATAAAGATAAAGAAGGCAATAAAACATCTCAGTGATTTGACTAATTCGTAGTGCTGGTCCCAGCTGAATATGAACATCTTAAGTATGTTCACATGTCTTCATGGGATCGAAAAAAAAAGCTGTGATGGTTTCCTGACAGTCGCTTGTCACTTGCAATTGTTTCTGTCACGTGTCCAGATTCGGAATGTGACGACATCCGTCACACATACTTATGCGAAAGGGTTGCATATATCTAGGCTCTCTGCGTCACAAACGATAATTAGTGACAATGACGCATTGGCGTACACCCCACCCTAATAGTAAGTAAACTTACATCATACACCGACCGCAGAAAGGTTGCGTGTTTGTTACAGCGTGGAAGTCGCAATGCTACCAGTGTCCGTTCTACAAAATTAAAAAAAAGAAAAGAGAAAACTTTGAACTTAAGGGAGCAAGATAGTACTTCTTTATTTTGTAGAGGAAAAACGGAAAAGTGTTGGAGTGATTAAACACGGAGCAACACCGTATCTTACTTACGTAAAGCATTTTCTCGCATTCCCTAAGGAAATAATAGGGGAGATGGAAGGAAGTTTCATGGCGGGACTGAAATTCTGTAATCTGCTTACTTCTAGTGATATTACTTCTCTTTCTTTGACAAGGGTCGCAGAGTCTAATGTTTCATGATGCGGCTGCCATTTGCGTTGGAACTGAATTTTCTACAGTTGTTGGTGAATAATCCTGGTTAACGCCGGGTATGGTATCAAAGCCTCGCCTTCCTTTTCACATTTCCGTTTACATTGTTCTGATACTTTTGTCAGGGTATCAAAAAAATACAAACCAGCGAAAGTTTCTCCATATAGCTCATAAAGATTTACAGTTAAATAATTCAAAATTTTGCGCCGTAAAGGAACAAAATTTTCTTCTCACTTGATTAGGAACTACTCAAACTATCATTTGAAACTTTTCTATTTTNGGAGAGTCTGATTCCTAGTCAATCTGACGTATATAATATTTTAAGTTCAGACTTAAAAGAAAAGAAAGTTAAGGACTAAACGTTAATTTTGAACCAAGAACATGGGACATAAAATTTCTGTGTTTCAAATGATGATGATTTGAATATGTGCAATGGATGTTACGTAAGAAACCAAATCGCACGTCTCATAATATTTAAGACCCAACTAATATTTTTGTAATTGCATAAGAACCGTTTCTAACCTATAATCTGTAGAAAAATTTGATTTTTTTTTTTATTCAACAAGTCTGTTCTATTTACCTGAGTAATATGCTTTTGAACTCGTGGATGTTTCCGTCGGGTTTGTATTTTGCATTAATCAATTAAACAGGACATCATTACTCAACACACGTACAACAGCGTTAGAATATTGTATATTGCTCGTTACTAACCAGAAGTAGCGGCGATTGGGAATCAAAAGTATTCTGATAGTTTCTTCATATTTCCACTAAGTATGATTTAAGTAATGAAGTAGATCAAAAGAAAGACAATTGGTGACTACCATATCAAGGATTGTGTATTAGTTTTATAATTCCCAGACACATCAGTGTTTTCATTTGTCTGGAATCAAGTAGACAAGGTACATTGCTTTAAATAAATGTCAAGTAGCGTCTTTCCTTGTTACTTAGAAAAGGAACGAAACATTTTCCTCTTACAGTATATATTTAAGTATCTATCTTTCTCAGGTCGTAGCAGGAACACTGCATCTGAATGAAAAGGAAGAGTCTCAGCAGATCCGTAGCGTTAATCGCTTAGTTATTCATCCAGAATACACTCCGACCGATCCGTAAGTTCACAATTTTTTCTTTGTTTCTTTCTTTCTTTCTTTCTTTCTTTCTTTGTTTCTTTCTTTCTTTCTTTGTTTCTTTCTTTCTTTCTTTCTCTCTTTTTCTTTCTTTCTTTCTTTCTTTCTTTGTTTCTTTCTTTCTTTCTTTTCTTCAGTCAAGTGATGCGGCTGCCATTTCCTTTAGAAAGTACCTTTTTAGAAGATTTATAGTTATATATTGTGTGGTATTGTGTGTATATATTCAGAATATGTTGTGGGAAATAATAAACATGTAATACAACAGCCAAGCGTGTTTCTCTATCTCCTACCAAACTCTGAACTCGTACCAAAAGGATATCTACTGTGCTCGCAGCGAAAGAAGAGTAATGAGGGAAGAGGCTAAAGGTCACGTGTAAGCAGAGGTGCCTATTTGCATTCCGAGATTGCCACTCTCCCTTTTTACATGAGCCGATTCGTAGAACCGACATTAATCGATATGCCAACTGTGCCGAACAGAGTTCTTAATCACTAATGTTTGTCCATTCTGACACTGTCTGAATTTAACTTTGTCACAGGTAGACTTAAGAAAACGCCGCGCTTCCGCTCCATTGGTCACTACTCGTTTCCTTTCTCTCACCGCGAGTACTATAGATACTGTTGCCATCTCTTCAGGACGCGACGAGAAAGTTTCATGCGCGTCTGTTCATTCAGTTTTTGGATGAGACTCTCTACAAATGAAGTTTTTGCAATGAAAAAAAATTTTAACAAACAAGTAATATATTCAAATTATCTTAGAATACTATTAAATATAAATCTGTTGATTCTCTATTGATATTATATAAAGTAACTAACATATTTTCTATTGCAATGTCTCATTCTATGACTTTGGTGTGGGTCGCAACATTGATAAATCAGCCTCTGCGGTTCTTGATAGGAATCGATTGGATGTTAATTGCTATCTTCCAGAAATTTAATAACTTTGTTGTCCTCCACGTGATCAAACGCATTTGTAACGTTTTTTTTCTCAAAATATGTACATAATTATTCTATGTGTCACCATTATCTCAATAAATCTCGAAACAAACAAATATTTAATTAAGATATTATATTTTTAAACGTTAAAAGCCACATACTAAAAGAAGTTTGCGCACTGTGAAACTATATCACTGGATCGGTAGAAAGTGAGAATGCTTTCTTAACTGA
Organism: Laupala kohalensis; assembly: GCA_002313205.1. Taxonomy (NCBI): domain Eukaryota; kingdom Metazoa; phylum Arthropoda; class Insecta; order Orthoptera; family Trigonidiidae; genus Laupala; species Laupala kohalensis. The sequence continues at coordinate 284,451 of NNCF01125837.1, forward strand.
TGGAGTGTCCGACTATTCTGAAACAGTTGCACTCTTATAAACTAATACTTTTTTTAGTTGTCTAAATGTTAGTCAAATACGCTTTGCGTGTTTTATGTATTGTTTTTAATGACTCGACTAAGTGCTTTGATTTTATTTGCATTTAAAAAAATAGAAATTAAATGATGTTAATAAAAACGTTTGTGAAAAGAGTGCTATTTCGTATTGTTATTTGTTCATATTTGATTTCTTATACTTAGTATGTAGTTGGAAGTAAGTAAATCGTTGCTGGTCTTCCTGGACGCTTAAAAGGTAAATATACCGAGATGTAATACTTTAAAACAATGTTTTCTGAAATGTTTGGGGTGCTGGGGCGCACACGTCTGCCTTTATGTTGATGAACCTTACGTCAAAACGCAAACCGCGTCTCTTTCCTCCTCTAAATGTTTCCGCTCTAAGCAACTACGTACATTGTCTATGTGGATGACCTGCCCTGTGTCAAGGATGTAAAAGGTTTAGGTCATAAAATGACGGAGTGAAGTAGTGTTAGCTATAGTGGAATGTCGGGTTTTTAAAAGTAACCGTTAAGGGAAGCATTTTACTTCCTCATACACGTGGTATATTGATAGTTTTGTAATCGCGAAAAAATTCGAAAGCGAGATTTCGACGGAAATATTCGGCCTTGGTTGGTATTCCTGATTGAAAAAAAAGTGTTTTTGGTAATAACGTCCGTCCATCTGTTCTGAGTAAATTGATGAATATATTTAATTCTTATTTCGTATTTACTTGTTATCGATGCACGTGCTCTATTTTTTTTAAACAAAAGGGTTCTTTACATGAAGATCAAAGTACTCTTTCGAATATTTCTCAAATAACGAATCAAACGATTTTGCTTAAATTTTTATTAGGTAAAGAAAAACTTATCTGAATTACTTCCATAGAAGCGGTACTTCGCTTGAAAGTTAGGTGTAGACGCAATAAAATAATTTCTCTCTGCAACACTTTCACATTAGTTTCATCTAGTCAGAGCTCGAGGACAACACCAAATGCCGCGCAACAGACTACAACTGAATGACCCACAACTAGACGATTTGTTACCAATGGAACATGAGATAATTTTAATAAGTTTAATACAACTTTTAACCAATAATACGCATGCATCTTAAGAACGTTTCAGGTTTGTACTTTAATACATATTCAAGTTAAATATTTGTAACAATTGCACTAAAAATTCAGTGATAAATAAATAAATAAATAAATTTATTGTCAAAAAACAGTACAAACTGCGTATGACCACGTGGAGGGGAAAAAAAACTAATTTACTCTCCGGAAGCAAGCAAGGGACCATCCCATCAATTCCGATCAAGGGCCCTAAGGCAGAGGCGGATTCAAAAAATTCAGCAAAAATTCCTAAATAAGATAAAAAGTTAGCTGCGAGTTATAATACTAATAGAATGTCAATATGTTTGTAATTTTAAGCAAAAAATTACATGTAAGTTATTATCGAACTATAGATTATTCTGAGTATAGTGCTTAAAAATTGAAATAACACTAAATTCACGATTTATTGTTACAATAGACCCGCCCCTAGACAAAGGCTAGAGAACCTGTATGATAAATCTGCCTCTACCCGAAGGAAAACCGGAGAAAAACCCGGGCCAGGATGGGTTATGATATACTAGATAATTTGGTATATATTTTTATAGCAAATATAGGGTACGCCATGTGATTCACAATAAGGATTTTTTACAATTTTGTTAAGAAGAAGAATACACCTGAAGATGGGGAACATACATCCCCGAAATTTTATGTGATAATACGAACTGTGAAAGAGTTTGTGCGTCCTCAATACAAACATGTCAAAAATAAGGGTACTGCCAACCAGTTTATCAATTTGAAAGAGATTGTTCTTATCTATTTTATATTAAAAAAACTTTAAATACGAGATTTATTATTTCTGTAGACTCCGCCCCTAATACGCAAGAACCTAGAGAGCCTGTAAAAAAATCCGTCTCTGCCCGATGGAAAACCGGAGGGAAAACCCGGTCCAGAATGGGGACAACTCGCTCTAGAATGGGTTAGGTAGATACATTGCGTTCTTTCAGTTAAGTAAGATGACTTTGAAAATCCCATAGCTGTGTAAGATGTTCATTTAAGGCGCGCCGACCTGAGGACCGCGAACAGGATGTGTTGTGATTCTCATAGCTATCGTGTGAAGGGGTGAAGCGTCTACGTCGAGTAGAGATGACGCCATGACGCCGTTGGGTGCAGTGATGTCGAAGTGTTGATGAAGCTCGTCTTCTCACTGAAAGTGGAAGGAGGAAATGAAGCGGATATCCTTGCGATCATGTGGCGATATCCTCAGTGGCGTACAATGAAGATAAAGGAATATATCCGAAGGGAAAGTGACCTTGTAATAATAATAATAATGAGATTCAAAGAGGAGTAGTATGTTGGAGCTAATGATATACATTTTTCTTTTAATACTAAAGGGTTTCAGATTTGATGACATCGGCCTCCGGACGAAACATGTAATTTGGTATGGTCCACAGATTGCAGCTAATGTTTCTGTTCAAACGGCAATTATGTCGTGTTATTTTTTAATAGTTTTAAATACACTTAAAGGCATTATTCTGGAAGAGAGCACATTATGTATTCTTTAATTATCTATCTTCATAGATTTTTATCACGAATTTTGATCGGATTTTTTTTGCGAGTACACAATCATTTATGTTAATGCCACAAGAACTTTTAACAATTGAATTAAGTACTTAAATTTAACTCTGGTAAATCGTCTCGCAATATAGCATCATGGAATCATAAACATATTATAGAAAACGTCTTCTAATAGAAAATCGGTCCTATGAATTATACATCAAAGTAGGAGAGGAACCCTACCTTAGGGTACTAAAATTGTTCTAAAGTGTTTGTTCTAATGAGAAAAATTTTTGATATCGCCTCAATGCGTAAGAGTTATGCAAACACGTCCGCATTAAGGAAGTGTTGACCGCTGAGAGGAAGGTTGAGAAGGACGTCTCCGGAATGGGAGCTGAATGCAATCTGATCTTTCAGTTTACGATGCGAGATTTACAGTGACTGTGGTTGAGTGGAGAATTAGTTGCTGGAACCTGGGTTCGCCAAAAATTTTAGGGGACAGTAGTGTACTCGAAGCCACAGAATTTGCATAACCTTCATATACGTCTTTAAATCAATTTTGAAAAAAAACTATCCTCAGTGTAGTTACGATTTGTTATAGTTTACAGTTTAATTCTTAAATTGATTTTTGAGAGTGGGGGGAGAAATTCAGTACGCTAAGCTCCCCCCCAACCTTGTGGGTGTTAAGAAATGTGATTTGGCAACACTGTTCAGTGGGTTCTTGGTAAAATAGTGGGCATACTTAATCACATCAGAACAGGAATTTAATTAATTGTAAATGTTCCATTCTTGGTAATTGTGGAGCTTTAGCAACATTATCAAAGTATGATAAATTAAACGACGTTTCTATGTTGCTCATTGTTTTATTGGTAGTAGAAAGCTTTTTCGGCTGCATAGTAACCATCGTCAGTAACATACACTGAAAAATATAAATGTACAAAAAATGACAAAAATAATAAAAATAGATACATAATATGAAAGTATATAATAATTGGGTGAAACAGTATCGAAAGAAGTGTATTTTTGGTTGTTGTTGAAATAAAGAAAGGAAAGAACAATGAAAAA
>NNCF01125837.1:289283-301328 GCA_002313205.1 Laupala kohalensis
AGTCTCACACTTCGCCAACCACCTAGTAGAAAACACAAACACATTTAACATTGAAAAGGATTTTTATATTTTAGAAGTAGAAAATAGATTTTGGCCCCGGATCAAATTAGAAATTTTTCACATCCATAGTATTCTAAAAAACAACAACATTTCCCTATTAAATGAACAAATCCCTGAATTTCATTCCCCTCTCATGAAACTAGCCTTCAAATTCCTTCCCTCTCACCCCTAACTCTCCAGGACACTGCACCCCATTTCCAACAGTTAAAACCCGAATTTCTTCAAACGGAATAGCTGGGACTACCAAACATCACCGACTGTGGCCGAACACTTGTTGAAATTTCATTCATTGCTGAACTGAATGTTCAATTGTATATAGTTCTTGTTTATGTCAAATTACGAGTCATCACTCTCTAAATTACTATTACAACCGATGGCAGAGAGAAGAAAATAGTGCGGAGCAATTTTTTTGTATAATTGCGGTAAATATCAAGAGCGACGAATATAACTTATATTTTTGGAATCGCTTTTAATATTATGTTTTGTGATATGACAACAAAGTTTTACTGGAACCTCGTATCTGACATTGAGTAATATTTGACCCAAAAATGATCTTAATAATTCCCATAAATATCGAGAGCGAAAAATGCATAAGAACTATAGTCTCGGTCCCGGAATACGTTTTTAAGACACAAAATGGCCTGCAAATTGCCTTCCCACTGTGCGGGGGCTACCTCTCGAAACTTGGCCAGCATCAAATCATTCTTACTTGCTAAGAGAAGAGTCGCTGATTCTTCGTTTCTGCGATGATCCTCTGTGTTGCACAGTTTCCGATTTCGTAGCAGACGCGCTCTCTTCAGCTCCATTGCGAATTCCTCATCCATCTCGTTGTTCTTCTGCATCGTGAACCCCTTCGCTCCGTGTCCTCGCGACTGACGTGTAGCGAGCGAGAAATAACCGTGATATCGATAGTACTCTACTATCGAGAACTATCGATTGTAAAAACAACTGTCGTGTATTGGTCAAATTTGCGACACATTATCGGGGCGGATTTTAGCGCCATTAATTTATATACGATAGAAAATGAAATTCTTATTTACACTAAAGATTTTTTAGGTAAATAAAAGTGACTGCTAAGTAGAATTCCAAAACTGGTATTATTTTTATTTCTTAATTTTTTGATTAGTTGCTAATCTGCTGAGAAAGCTTTCTTTATACACCTTCTTCATTAAAATCTATGAAAAAATAAAGGAGGATTTCGAGATGTCACAAATCCTGGCGAGTCTAATATCCTAGATTAATAATTTTATGTGAGAAAAATCAATGTAGCGTGTCTATTACTTTACTGATCGTTTTAATATCCTTTTCTCGATTACAATTGGTAATGAATGGAAGAAAATGTAAATGAGTTAAATGGAGAGAAAATAATTGGTCAAATTTTTAAAATGACTGATGTACTGAAGAAATTGGAAGTAAATGCTGTTGTATTGAAACTATTGTTATGTTGACAAGCTGTAGATAGTTTTCTGAAATGGAAAAGTGCACTGGTTAAAGTGACGGTTTTGATCATAGTTGGAAATACTTTGTAATTTAGCTCACGAAATATTAACCGTTTTCTGTTACTGATTAGATCATTGTTTGGCGACGGGAAAAATCGATTAGAATCTATAAAAGTAAAACAACCAACAGAAAATAAAATAAATTCTTTGGTAAAAAACATTCTTATTTATACCATTTTCAAAATCAATGGTGATTGTCCTAACGTGAGTATACCACTTATAAGTTTCTACATTAACATTAAATGCAAAATTTAATTATATATTTCATTGTAGATAATTGTAAAAGACAGTGTAAAAACATACTGTAGTTCGTATTTATTTTTTAACGAATGTTTATCACATCGTTATCACTCTCGACGTTACTCGTTTGTTCTCCTACGTCACATCGATTTATGAAGAACTCTCGATTCTATGGACTTATTGTCTCTGGCATTTGTTTCAAACACGTGACTGCATGTTGATGCCAGCGCTATCTATCAGCAGTTTCACTAACCTTCGTGGGAAGAGATTCTCTTTGCGCGTGATCTGCGTGGAAGACGTTTCCTTACAAAGAAAACTTTTCATTCACTAGAGTAGAAACCACATATTTCTGATTTTCAAAACTATTACGTACTTTCATGTATGTAACCGAATTCAAGAAACACATGGACTTTTCCTAGAACATCCGTCTGAAAACCTCTTTTACTAGGAAACAGGTCTCTTGAATCCTTCTTATGATCACATTTGGTATTGAAATATGTGTTTCTTACCTTTTTATCTGTTCTCAACATTCGCACGAGTTGTGTTTAATATGTGACTCAAGCAAATTGTAACTTCTTCAGTTTCCATTTTACAATTACTGACAATAATTGATCAATAATGATCAACAATAATTTATCCTTGTGGGGCCCTTGTGTCATTTCAAATTAGTTCTGTTTTCGAAAGACAATTTTTAATTTTTTTTATTGACATAGTATTTTTAAAAAATTCTTCTAGTATTGGAGATGGGGCCCTAAGGGCCCCCGCTTCAAAAGGACTAGGGAAAACTTCCCCTCTGTCAGTACTGTGTAACCAGTTCCAGGACAATGCAAGAGAGTGGAATAAAGGGAAGAAAAAGGAGAAGTTAAAAAAAAGGTCTGGGTGGAAATGGTTAATAGATGTGGAAGGCGAACGGGCGGTTTAGTGGATAACACCCCTGTGATCAAAGCAGGAGTCCCGGGTTCGATTCCCGGCTCGTCGCCATTTCCACTGACCGAAAGTTGTCGCATGTCTTATGTACGTTTCGGGTACACGGAAGAAATATATGCATAAAAAGTGTAAAAAATCGTAGAATTCAACAAAAAAGAAACAAAATCCTGACAATTATATTAACTGTATAAGACAGATGAACTCATAGCACAATCATCTTAAATCTAAAGTGGATAACGTAATTTACATTAAAAATACTGTTTTGGGAAAAAGAAGTTTTAAGAACAAAATAGCTGGGAAGATATTAACATGTGACGGATTTTACAGTACAGTATTGGTGAGGCTACGTTTCCTAAGTTTCTCGCTGTTCTTAAGAAAGATCTACCCACCAATTTTTTTCCTTAAAACGCAAAGTTGAATAAATAGCAAATGTAAATAAAAATTCCCATCTTTTATTAAAATAAACTTATGTAAATAACTTTTTTTCCTACGAAAAAGACAACTTGCAGTTTAAAAAACGAAATAATTTGTTTTGCCATTTAACTGAAATGGACAATTCAAGTGGATCTCATTTTTATTGCAATTGAAGGCTTTAGGGAAAATACAATTATTAGTTTAGTGTGTGTAATTAATTATGTTCTTATTAGTCTAATAAAATTAATTTAAGGTTCTCAGTAAGAATATCACATTTATTGTATTTTTGTTGCAATTTACGTAGTCTATTCATTAAGAAAGCAATTTCTTATATTTCCTTCATTCGGAAGATATCTTTTTTTCCCGTTTTTTCCACTTTGAAAGAAGGGGGAATTGTTCGATGTTATAGAGTGATCCCGACTTCATGGTGCGAACATTATGGGTTGATCCAGTAGCAGCGATTGGGAATCAAAAGTAGGGGGACAAAAAAAATATTGACAATTTTCACAAACATGATATTTTCTCCATAATTCCACTAAGTATGACTTGAATAATGAAATAAATAAAAGGAAATAGAATTGTTGATTACGACAACAGGAATGGTGTATTTTTGAAAGAACTAAGTTTATGAACTAAGTGTTCTTGACAAGTTTATTTATGAACTAAGTGTTTCTTGACAAGTTTATTTATCAACTTATCTTCAGCAACACTTTAGAAATTACCAAAAAGAGTAAAATGTTTCCACAACCGTCTTCTTGCTTCTTCGAAATAGGATAATATGTGAAGCGCAGTGAAGTGTAGTGAGGTTATTGGAGTCTAAGGATATAGAAAATGCTCAGAGTGAATGGTTTAGAGAAGTTTACATGTTTGTTTTCAGCAACCCTATTTTGTCTTTTTGTACTTTTTAATTTCTTTTATTTGTTATAGGAATTACTTTTACGATAAGGTTATAGGAGGACTAATGACTTATGTGTGAATATTGAAGCGTGTTTGTACGTAAGAGTGTGTTACTGTAACTGTTTGTAAGCGAAAATGTGTCTGCGTATGTATGTGAATATACACACATATGACCCTCATGTAGATAGTTAATATGTCCTAAATCTAATTTCTTTCTCTTTGTAACTATGTGTAGTAATTTTTTATTCATTTTTCCCCGTTTGTGTGTGTATTTTATAGATATTGATGGTTTGTGTATTAACTTCGTATTATTTTATTTCTGTTCCATCTGCCACCGAGCATTGCTCACTAGCAGACTAATAAATTATTATTATTATATCAACACAACACATCGTATACAAAAAAAAGGATATATTATTCTTATCTTTACTAAAACGGTTTGCGTAACGCGGTAGTGTGTCTGTGTCTCTGTCTGTTTGCTAATTAATCACGAATAATCGGATCGAGATGAAATTTGGCAACGTGACAGTTTAGATGAGCACGATGAACACAGGTCAACTTTTATTTGTAAAACGTGTGATAAAAAAGATAGAAATGATGTTTGACGAAAAATGTCGAAAATTTCTAAAAAACGAGATATATTCGCTTACGCTGCCTAAACGGTTAGAGATAGGTGACAACTATGGATGGCAATATTGTTCCCCTCAAAGAGTTCTACAAAAGAGTCCGTAATGTCATACTTCTATCTCAAAAAAATCAACCAAAATGATTGATAAAACGTTATTAAAACTGGAAGAGTTAAAATAGTTGTCATTCTAGTATTATGAATAACAATCATATTCCTGATAATACATCTCACGAAGGATTAGTCTTGTCACCAAATGGATATTTCTACAAGATCAAGGTATCATTCCCTAAGCCGAATGAGGAAAGTATTCACAAATATTAAGATTAAGTGTGAATTCGTTTATAATTAACTGTAAACTATGACTGATAAGTAAACGACGATCGGGCACGATAAAAAACAGAAGAATGCAGGGTGAAGCGCGTCTTTCACGAATTTGTTGCACAACATTGAACCCTCGTCAGCAGAAATTACAACTGACTCATTCCATCGTATCAGAATATTTTTTACACCTTTTAAAGACGATTTAGAGTTCGACTTTTATCTTTGTTTTGCGGAACTTTTTAAGAAACCATTTTGGGGATATACAATGAATATCGATCCCGCGTGTTTTCTTTCAGTCGGAAGTGTGCGAAATTAGATAATTTAAAAAAATGAACGTTAATTTAGAGAGGTAGGAGAAAAAACTAGTTCAGAAAATATTAAAAATGCAGTAATTACTAATAAATGGAATACAATTAGAGGTCTTCTTGGCGTTTTTTTTTTTGGTTGCAAAAAGTCAAGATTAAAGTAATCTGCAAGAAACGAAACTTTTCGACAACGTTTTTGAAAGCATTGTTTTCGTGACTTCCCATGATACTGTGTATCTTACTGATGTCAAATTAATGGCAAAATTAATGAAAGGAAGAGCTCCTTCGGGAAGAAATATAATCTCGACTTTAGAATTATTTTAACAGTTACGATTTGTGAGAAATATTATTCGATTGATCTATAGTTCGATAATATTACGTACTTGTTAAGTCAATTTTTTATTGTTATTACATACAAATTTCTTTGTGTTGTGTCGATATTATAACACGTAACAAACTTTTTAATATTGTCTAGGGAGTTTGCAGAATTTTTTCAATCCGCCTCTGCCTCAGGGCCCTTGGCGGGAATTTATGGGGTCGTCCTTCGATGTATTTAATTTGAAATTTTAAAGTAAAATAAATATTCAGAATATTATATTAACACATATTGAGACATCTAAGTCTTGTAAATATCGTAAAAGTGGTGTATCAACGCAATTTCTTTGTAGACATAATTTGATTTTTTTTTCTAATCTGCAGTGCGTTTGCTGATATCCTACTTATTTAATCATTATCATATCTTTCATTTCAGTTTACAAAAAGGGTATTCTACGTTTGTTTGGACCATTTACGTTGCTAAATATTATTCGATCTTCATGAAACAGTAACCTTAGGTGTCAGTGTAGCAGAAAGAAACTATTTACTGCGTATATACCAAACTTTCAAGTAATATAATCCTCATTAGAAGTCTTCTTATCGGGTTTTTGTTTCAAATGGATACCGTTTTGCAACCAGGAACAGTTTGTAGAATGATACTACATATTATTGAAGAGTAAATATTATTGAAGAGCAAACATTAAAAAAATAACGACGTGAGATTTTAAATCCTTTGATGTGTTCGGGACGATCACGGCCACAACAAGGAATATTTATTTTGTCGTAAAAAACGACTCGAGCGTCATTAAAGAGCAAATAATAATTTTGTTTAATATTTCCTTGGTTGAAGTAAGTGTAGAATTTTGAAATGAAAAATAAGTTTTGGTGCCACCATCTTTCAGCGTTCCCCAAAATTTGCTGCCCCCCCCTCCCAAATGGATTCACACTAAGTCTTAATATTTGTAAGTACTTTGAGTTTGGTTGAGCTTGAGAATAGTATAAAATATCTTGAGTTTAGCTCACAATATAGACATTATTCTAGGATAGACAAGGATTCTACTTTATTAAGTAATCTTCAGTGTACTAATCAGGAGTTTTGTTATAAGCTTTATTTTTAATAAGGCAGTTATATGCATGTGGAGGACATGAAACTAATTCTTTAAATTGTATTGTAAATATAACATTATATGAGAAATGAAAATGTACATAGATATAAGAATAAATAAAAAAATGGTTAATTAGATATAATGTCTTATTTTTAGCAATAATGACGGCAAAATTTTTTGACTAATAAGTAAAAATTTGAGTTATATCTTGTAGATTCGGTCGAATTTTTTTCGGAAACCACATTAAGCTCATGCCGACGATTCGCCTTTATTCTAAAGCATCTTCAGTGTTAGTGCTAAAACTAACCATACAACAATACGCATTGTCATTACAAGTGGAGAGAGCATACAAATTCATACTGATCTCAACGATAATGCAATAAGAATTCTTGAATAATTTAATTCCCTTTTTCTGTTTGTTATTTATTGTGTTTTATGAGGTTGTTACTGATCATGTTGGTTGTCTTACGTAGCACAAACTCCTTGGAATGGATGCACCTTGTGAGGTTGTACATGTTTTGTGACAAGTGGTTGTAGTGATGGTTGGTGGTGAACAGGTTTAGTCACATATCTAGTGAATATGATAACTCTGTTTATGCATAATGTTAGCTCCGTGTTAATATTTAATGGATCTTTAGTTTACTATTATTGTAAATATCATTTTTATAAAAAAAGCCTTGATATCTATGTATGCACGGTGCAGAAGATCTAATTGTAAGGTGTAGTCATTCAAACCTAAACTCAACATATCATATCCTTAGTAAGAATATCGTTTTACATGAGCAGAGGGATATCTGTGGGGGTGGGTGTCTAAGTGGGCTAAAGAAGATTGGACCTGACCTCTCAACAGATAAAATTAAAGTTAATCGATGGCATTCTTTGTAAGTTACCAGAATCATAATTGTTATTAGTTATAATTTGTATTATTATAAATAATAGAATTGTTATTAATAATACCAGATAAATAAAGTTAATAATCTTGATTAATAAAATTAATAATACCAGATTAATAAATTTTATGTTACCTCATTAATTAATTATTTGTTTATTTGCCACACGTTATTTAAAGAAAATGGTTATAAAATTTGTGTTGTAAAACTGTAATTTTTAAAGAAAAATCTTCCCAGTCTGCTCTTGATTAGGATCTACATCCGCCACTGAACATGAGCATTGTCTTTGTCTCTTGGCAGAGGAGTGGCTCACAACGACGTCGCTGTGATGATTCTCCGTTCCCCATTGACCTACAACGGTCGCGTGGGCCCCATTGCGTTGCCCACTTCTGGCTCCATCCCTCAAGGTCAAGCCATCCTCTCGGGGTGGGGCTCTGTGTCCTCCTCGCTGCTGCCCTCCATGCCCACCATGCTGCAGACGGCTCTCGTGCCCATCGTGCCCATTGCCGAATGCAGTGCCGCTGTCGGGAACGAGGCCCCACTCGCTACAACCAACGTCTGCACTGGACCTCTCACCGGAGGCCTTTCTGCTTGCTCAGTGAGTAATGCATAATGTAAAGCCTTGGTCACACACACGGCAAGCGTTGCCAAAGAGTCATCGGGAAATACTTGCGATTCCAACTTTTAAAATACTTCAAACGAAAACTTTGAATTACTCTTATCGTCTCCGTTAAATTTGTTCATATTGGGATTCATATGGCTTGAAACAGGAGTCGTTACTGTTACCTTTTTGCTGTAATTTTTATTAAATTTATTTTCGCGGAATTCATATTTTACTTATTTATAATACATAATTAGTTATTAATAATATACAGATATTGTCCTATATATTTTATGTCACCTACGATAACAAAAAAATTTCATGGCGACATTGATAGTTTAAGCACAAGAAGCATGCAAAAAATTTATGTTATAAAAGAATCGGGTGTAATTATGATTATNATTTAACAAAATCTAATGTAACAACAAAATTTCATAGCGAGGGAAATAGCTTAAACACACGCATCATACAAATATGTTAGGTTAAAAAAGACTAGGGTGTAACTAAAATAAAAACTTTTATAAATATTTTCGATGCTTATATAACTTTTATAATTAAACAGTTATTGCTCGAATTACATACTCACATATTTGCTCACATGCTGACTTGATTGAATTACAATATAGTTTACGAGCACTATTTGGCGTTCTTCGACGAATGTGTAGCCAAATCAACGAGAAGACGACAAGGAAGGCGGTTCCTTTTTCTTGGACTTGGGGCTATTAGGTTCTTGTAGTTCGCATCGACCAGCCTTCCAATACCGTCCAGCATCGAATATTTGACTATCATTGCCAAAGGGGATACGGCCAATGATCACTTTGGAAGGTACTTGGCAATCATCGCCAAGTGTGTGACCTAGGTTTAACGCTAAATCACCCATCCCCCCTCCATAACGTATACTCATAGTCTTAGTTAATTTTACCTAAAATTATGCAATATGCGTGACTAACACGAAACGCCAACTGCTAAGAATTTTAGTAATTTCAGTATGAATATTGTTAGTAGTCACAAAAACGACTTATTGTTGTAAAAAAGAGAGCAATTTAAAATTCCACAAACTAAGACCCCCTAACTCTCCTACTTCGCCATGGACCATTCGGGGAAAGATAGGTGTACCTCTGTTATGTTGGCTTTACTTTCGAATTTCTTGAAACTTTAATTTATCGCAAACTTTGGTCATCAAATCAATTTACTTGTTCTTCTAGCGTTTTTTAAATCTTACTGCGTCGAGCGTGTTGTATGAATATTATTTTGTGTCTTGTTAGTTTGTTGTGCTATTAACTAGTATTTATTTACAGCAAATAGTCGCTTTTCTTACTAGTATTCATACTTATTCGGATGTAACTTTTTCTTTCAGAAGTTGGCAATTTGAATTAGGCAGCCATATTGCATAATGTTCGGTAAAGTTACGTGACTTTTTGTGTTTACTTGGATCAATCGGGAGTTGCACCAGCGTCAACAGAGGGAGAAGGCTGTGTACTGGTGACATGTTGATGCACCGTGTCTTCTGTTCAGGGTGATTCCGGTGGCCCGTTGGCGCAGAATGGAACCGTGATTGGCATCGTCTCATGGGGATATATTCCATGCGGATCAGTCAACGCTCCTTCCGTCTTCACCCGAGTATCGGCGTTCGTGGACTGGATCCAGGAGAACGGCCAGCTGTAATTGGAATTGAAACATAGCCGACTATTATTTCCAAACCATGCCGTACAATTTGCCAACACTGGGCACAAGTGAACAAGTGACCCTACGAAGACCATTATAGACGAGAGGAATTAATGAACTGCATTGTTGCCAAGTATGAGCAACACGACTTGGAAATGTTAATTCGCTTTAGAATTGACATATTCGATTATGAATAGTAAGAAATATTAAGCAAATAAAAGATTTCTTTTGTTTAACTATTTGAAATAATGTGTGGGAATCGTTGAAAATCCATGTATTGTTTTCCTGCTTGTAACCTTTCTTCCGAAAGATTCACTTGCTAACAGAGTATTGTAGTATTTCTGAAAGGAAAATGAAGTGTTTTATTGAATCTTGTCTACATGGGCCGGTGAGTTGGGTTTACCAACAACTTAACCCGCGTGCAGGTGTTAGAAGAGGTGGTTAGTAATAGTTAGAGTTATTAAAACTAGGAGCAGAAGGAGGTGATTAAAATAAGCAGAGTTTCTATTTCAAATGTCACACCTGCATGAACTGGGACATTAATGTGAAAATCTAAAAATTTCTTCTGTCCTACCGAGAATTGATCCCGGAGTGACTCAATGGCAGAACAGTGCAAGTCATAATTAAATACTCACTGGATTTTAAATCTAGTACGAAAACACAAAATCTAGTTTAAAAAATACTAAAATATTTTATCACATTTAAACTAAAATAATGAAACATAGGAACAAACATTTCATGTTCTTCGAAACAAAATTGTGGTTTTTTATTCTAGTGTCCTTTTTACTTTTAACATTAGATATGTAACTATTCAAATTACATTCTGCTATTATTTTATTAAAAGTTTAATACCTGGCACAATAATCTGGAAAAATACCACAAGATTTGGGAAATGATTGTTCTGTGCGGGAACATTTCTATTATAAACGTTTGTTCGCATGTTCTCTTTTGACTACGCCCACTATTTGTGTCGTGAAGAGAAATACTTTTAAATGTCATTTTCTTCTTCAGCTGCGCAAGCGTCTTTCCATACAGTGTCTTAAATCCTTTAATCGCAATCACATCTTGTATCACCAGCATTAAAGAAACTGATAAGATATTATTTAAGATAAAAGACACGCTTTTTATATAAAGAGCACTTCTTCCTTACTTCATTACATTCCTTTCTTTCCTCTCTGCATCTGTTTTATTCATTTCTCATTGTCATCACTCTTCACACAGATGAAGATGGATGTGAAAGTAATAATAGTGTTGGTCTGTGTCTTCGTTCTGTGTTGGGGTGAGTAGTTTTAAATTTGAAAAATTTCAACCATTTTGTAATCGTGTCTGGCATGATTCCATTAAGTAGCACTTGCATTTATCACGAAAACGTTTTAGTGCTCCACTCTCATCATTGGCATTTCTTCTTGCATAAGTTTGTGTTCCTCATCTCTGAAGTATACTGAAGTTCAAAAGAAGCAAAAAGAACCATTTTGCAATCTGATGTAGAAGATGACATGTCGTTCACATACAAAAAAAAGAGTATAGGTACGACAATTGAACCTTGGGGTACTTCGCAAGTAAGTGGCTTTGTTTCTGAAAGAAAACGCTCAAATATTTTTTTTAGTATAGGATATTTCGTCAATTTGATTTCTATCTTTTAAATAAGAAGTTAGCGATTGATGTGAAAGTCCAGGAATGACTTAATATTGCAATTTAGAAAGGAGGGTTTCGTGATCGATGACATCGAATGCTTTGGATAAGTCAAGAAAAACACCCGGAGGATTTTTTCCTCGGTCAAGAGATGTTTAAGGAAGAAAATATGGCGCTTGTAATGAAAAAGGATTTCCTAAAACCGTGCTGATCGACAGAGAATATTATTTTTTTATAAAAAATCTAGAAGGCTTTTACAAAAAAATTTTCTAGGATTGTTGAGAAAGTAGAGAGTAGAGATATTGGTCGGTCATTTCAAATATTAGGTTTGTTTCCATTCTTGTGTGAATGTTTTACTTTAGCTTTCTTTAATATTTTAGGAAACACATCAGACGATAAAGAACTATTATAAATATTTATGAGTGGATTTAATATAGCATGGGACGAAAATTTAACAGCAAACTCGGGTGTGTCATCTATGCATGTTAAAAATTAGTTTTCTAATGTGCTGATGATTCTCATGACTTCACTGGTGGTAGTTTCAG
>NNCF01125840.1:0-58288 GCA_002313205.1 Laupala kohalensis
TGGAATTGAATTAGCTGTATTGAAATTAAATAGCAATCAAAATAAATAAATTTAGAAGATGCCATTCATTTTGTGGCAGATAAAGAAGCAATTTTGTTTCATTATCTTTTCGAGAGATATTTGTCATTGGAAGAATTCGTAGAATTTGTATCATATAGCTCTGGGTTTTTTTCTAATATTGTAACTAATTGATGCAAACACAATTGGTCTGTTTTAGTAGCTTCTTAAATAGAAGAATGCGAAGTATTTGGTATTTTGAATCTTTGTTTGTTTTAATTTACTTTCTAAGTAGTTTGATATCAAAACCGTGAGCTACTGTGGTTTTCAGAGCTATAAAGAAGCTTCTCATAGTCCAACATATTTTGTTCTCATTATGTATGTATATCACTGAAAACTATGTTTGATCATTAATGAGAAATGTTATATAGAGAATCCCAGTTATTTTGTAGATTGACATATCACTCGATTAGGCATTTGCATAAACAATTTATAATAACTTTATAACGTTGAGTGCGTTTATCGTTGGAGATATCCATGAGGATAAAACTTTTGAGTCTTTTAAATTGCTTAACTTCTTTCGGATATTAAGTTTGTTGTAAGAAATATGATATTTGCATTCAAAATTAATGAATATTTTTATAAACTCTGTTTGTCCACTTGGTTATGAAACTTTTCGATTTCCTTGGTCTCGTTAACTATTATTTGAAATGGAATAATGTTGGGTCATTTTTGGTCAACTCAGATAAGATAAGATCATGGATCTAGAAAAGTTAAATAATAATGTTAAACTCTATTTCAAGGAAATTATTAAGAAATGCAATTCTTAATTATAATTTTCCCCTTACAATGAACTTTCTGAAAAAATTAATTTTTTTCTAAAACAAATTCTGCGAATAATCGATGTGATATCGTTTGTGAATTAAAGTTCTTTCGGGTTGTAGATACTTCATGTCAATTTCTTGCTTTAGGTTGCGACCCGTAATGATATGCAGGTAATTGAATCACCGTGCGTTGATTGAGGTGCAATGTTATATCAGAATTAAATGAATTAACTTTCTGAAGATGAATACGGCAATTTGGATTCAATTTAGACGTCGTCAAATATATTTCTGGACCCCTTTAGTTTAATTCCATTCTATCTTGAGGATGTGTCATATTGAAAAATTATATACTAACTTGCCAACATTTCGGATATCATTATATCCTTCATCGGGGGTTGTGACATAATATTGTAATATGTAGCTGATGAAGGATGGAATGATTTAAAATGTTGGCAAGGTAGTAGTTCGCTTTCCCCTCTATGACCAATCCTCGAGATTTCATGGATGGATTTCAGTTGTATCTCCAATTTATTTTTGGAGGTTCTGATGAGTAAATCCACATAGAACTGAACCTCAATAGCGCTTGGTAGTGTGGTTTCATAGTAGGCCGCAACGAGGAAGAAATAGCTTTATCATCGAAATATTCACAATAACTATTTAAAGGTAGCACAAACGCTTATTTTAAATGAGTGAATTTATAATAGGTTACATTTTTTAAATATAAAATTTTGCAACTCATGTCCAGTCAATTTTCTTTCTTTTTATTTCCATTGTAGGGGTCTCCCTGGCACCTTCCGCCGAATTTTTCTGAAGGCTAACCGGAGTATCCTTATGAAATCTTTCCACTTTGTTTTCTATCAATGGCGTTAGTTTTAATCCCTCAGATCGTGTCGATTTGTACTATTCTGAATTTATTTCTAAACTACGTTCGAATTTCTAAGGTCAATGAACCTACAACGGGTTCGAAGGTGTCCGACGGGTTGGCGGAGGGCTGATTTCAGCAATTAATAAAGTTGTGACACTAGGACGAGAAATCTCGCTCCTGCCGTTTCCACCGCGGTATGGACCCGTCACTCAATTTAGAGAAGGTTGAGTTGGCCAGGGAATCAGTCTGGACGTGGAGGTATGAGGAAAACCCCCAAATTTTACCGGAGACATAAGGAATTCGTCATCTCGATGTATACACTATGTCCCAGGTCACCCCTCCAGGCCTTGAAAATTCAGAAGGGATGTAGTAGCTACTGACGGATTATAGTAGCTTCTTCATCAAGAATTTGGGTTATGAGACAACGGAGCTGACTTCAATATATTCCTCTTTGATGGTGACGCGCGAACAAAAATTCTGAAGTATTATTTTCTTGGCCTCGTGTTCTTTAACGGTAGCAACTACCGCGAGAAACCTCCGAAATGTTATACTGTTTATACGTATCAGATAAGAAACGTTCTGTTCCAGTTACGTTTTGAGAAATTCCAGTATATAAGATAAGTCACTTATGGTAGTGCCATCTAAATATTACAAACTGTACATTACATTGGGAATTACTCTCTGCAATTTAAAACGTCTGTTAGGACCTAGAATTAACTAATTAATTTCCAACGGTTGTTAACACGAATCACATCTCTGTTCGGGCCTCATGAGTCTTGCAGGAGTATTTGCTACAACTACCAAGATCTACACCGACCGTGGTTCGATGCAGACTTACGTCCAACCCTTCTGAGCTCATGGTTGCTCCCTGTTAATCACCGATGCTAAATAGGGTCCGCTTCGCGGGACGTGTGGGGTTTCTCAGACTTGCCGACCGGCGGCTGAGTATAGACAAGAAACTTCAGCGCCATCCATTTCAAGTGTCGTGCATTCCGACATGTTAGTAGTTTTACACTCCTTCGATTTTAACTTCTATGGCCACAATCCTTTGGTCAAGCAAAACACGTCCTTTATGGTTTCATATAAGCTACGAGTTAGGCGCCGTAACTCGCGTTCGGATCATCCCACAGCGCTTGTACTCCTTACCAATAACAGACAACTAGAAATCTCTATTCTTGTTCCTCTGCCATTCAATAAAAATCACAGTTTTTACAATGGCAGAGATCTCACTAGTTCTAAATTTGAGAATATGATAAGTTCGTTTAAGCCATAAAACCGCAAAGCATTCGCATTATCGCATGAGACTTTCCTTTTTTTATTTTTTCCAGTTTCTGTGAACTAGCGATCCTGAAAAAAGGTTTGAGGGAATTAAGTACTAGTTGGTTTGATTGATCTTTCGCCCCTACACACAGCTCAGAATATCGATTTGAACTTCAGAATAGCTACGTACGTCCACCAAGACTTCCCCTGATTTGTATCTGGTCATTCATGGTAGCTGATCTCTCAGATAGCACTCTGCATGTACTCTTTTGGTATGTGGTAAAAATCGCCTCGAAAGTCCCTTAGTCACTTGTGATCTTTCAGTTTATTGCTAATTTTTAAATAACTGATATTGGATCTCGTGATTTTTTGTTGTTTGTTTGGTCGTATTTCTGAAAGATTTTGTGGTATTGGAATAGTTTATCATGTTATTGTTTTGGAAAATATTAGTGAGAAAATATTTATTCCATATTTCATGATTTTCACTGATAATGTGGCATTGCACGTGAAATACAAGATCCCACTACTCACTGAATCTACTACTCACAATACAGTGGAACGATGGGAAGACGGACAATCTCGTCCCATTGAAGGAGACATAAATATTTAGTGAGTGAACCGTTTTTGATTGAGCCGAAGATGTTGGAGTTCTTGCATTATGTTGCACTTTCTAATTAGACCGAACCAGTTAATTAAACTCATAATTTAAATATTTTGGGACCATATTATTGTCTAACTTTGGATAAAAAGCGGGTACCATTTTTTTTGCTTTGATTGGAAGTAGTTTTACGTCGATATATGGGATTATGTGTTACTAATTGGAAGGGAACGAATCTGATGAAAAGATCTCTCTATTCTTTTGATGATTGCATGTCTTACCTTTGTTTACCTTTGTTTGTTTCGTCGGTGGTTTTACTCGTTCTATATTCTGCTACATAAATCTAATATCACCTATTCAACAACGATTTCGGTCTCAGCATTTCAATGTCAGTAAATAACATCAGTTCCATAAAATATATCTATAGATCTGTCCACATCGCATAAGATATCTGGGAATATTTGGGGAGTGTCTGCTTTAAAACGTGTTCAACTTTACATGCACATTACACACTGCGACTGTTGAGCCTCGTCTAAGAGTATGGGTATTTTCACATTACACATTAACGATTTTCTTCCTAAGACAAGTATTTTGTCTCCTATGAACGATTCTTGTTTTCATTGCTAGGGTGCACCACTTCTCCCATTTTTGTATTAAATCACTTGCACGAAAATGTGAAGTCGAAAGTGTTAGGACGGTAAGGCTTAGAAGCTACCTTTTCCCACATTTTGTGACTGCTTTCAAAAGTCCACGTAGCAAAAACTGGCAAGCAAATAATTTGGGACATTCTAGAACAAATCGCCTTTATCATCCTTCGTAACAACAGAAGCAGGTGAATTATTTCTCACTATAAATTGAATTCATTATTTTCCTACTAAGAGAGAAAAATCTACCTAGAAAAAATATTTTCATGTGCATTTACAAAATGATTAGAGAGCATCATCAGTGCTAAAACAAATATAGTAACGCAGAAATAAAATCTCAAAAAATATTCAAATAATTGAAAAGATCATGGTGTCAGGATGGTGGGCAGTGGGGTTGAAAAAGAAGTCATAAGACGGGGGTTGGGGTTGAGAAGCAATTTGTGTTTTGGGTGTGAGAGACGTATTATGAAAGAAATGGAATCTCTTACATTTAATTCCTGAGTAAAACGAACCTTTCTGTTCTGTTTGTGGTAGCGTGAAACTCCTAGACAAAGCCGAACGAAAGGGGGGTGAGGTAAGTTGAGGAATCTGTTGGTTTAGGATAATGATATGGGGATTTCTGTAAATATTATGTATATAGGGTGTTTCTAACTGGAATCTAATGTGGAATTGGTGAGTAGTATGTAATATTTAAAAATTATCTGATGGGTTGAAGGAGTGTTGGTGTTGGTTGAAATGGGTTGCGAAGTGTGAATGTGTTTCCAAGCATGAATATGTTCCCTCAGTCTGGTTTGGAACTCCCTTCTGGTCTGACCTACATATACGGCGTTGCAATCAGGGCAGGATAGGGAATAACTACCTCTTAGTAGTGTTGAAGGAATGGGATCTTTTATGCGGGAAAGAATGTTATGAAGAGTTTTTGGAGCGTTACATGTTGTGAGAAATCCATGATTTTTAGGGTGTTTGCTATTGTAAGGGAAATTTTGCCTAGGTACGGAGAACATGTCTATGGGTTTCTTTGTCTTTGATGGGAGAGAGAGAAGTGAATTTAGAAGTGAGTAGTGTTTTGAACTTCTTTCTAATCAACCCATTATTAGTGTGGTATTGTATCCGTTACTGCTGGCTAAGTGTTTTATGACAGCTATTTCTTTTTGAACATTTTCTTGGATGACTGGGATGCAGAAGTGTCTGTCGACCATTGAGTGAAAGGAGGCATGTTTGCGTGAAGGTGGATGGAGTGAATTATTGTTAATAACCGTGTCCGTGTGTGTAGGTTTTCGAAATGTGTTGAATTCATGATGGTCTTGTACTAGTGTTATGGAAAGGTCTAAGGAGTTGTGTTCTGTTAGAAGTTTCTATTTCAGTGATGAGATGAATGTTACTATGAATGGAGTTGAGATAATGGGTGAATCGATCGAACTGTCAGAGTGTTCCTGTCCAAAGTACGACGATGTCATCCATATATCAGAACCAATATATTGTGCTGTTAAGAAGTGGGCGGTTGGAATTTAGTGCAGTCTGTTCAAAATTGTCCATAAATATCTCTGTGTGTAAGGGTGAAAGTGGTGACCGGAGTCTTGAATGAATAAATTTTCATTGAATCTGATATAATTGCAATCGATACAGGAATAAATTAAATTAAGTAGTTGGAATCTGATAGGAATGGAGCAGCTAGATTTATCACATTTCGATT
This sequence comes from Laupala kohalensis, assembly GCA_002313205.1. NCBI lineage: Eukaryota > Metazoa > Arthropoda > Insecta > Orthoptera > Trigonidiidae > Laupala > Laupala kohalensis. Next base: position 5,882 of record NNCF01125840.1, read on the forward strand.
GCTGTAGATTACTACAGTCTGAAATGGGCATACTTGGGAAAAGATTTGTCACGTCAGAAGAAATAAGTTGGGTATTGACAGGAACGTGTACATCCTTCATTTTGGATACTAATTCAGTGATATCTTGATAGAGCGTATCTTGATACTCTTGATATTTCAGGTCTTTTTCATGTAACGAGAGGCAGAAATGGTGTTCTCCATGCTGCTTAATAGGACTACCTGGACGAGTACATCACGAGCCGTGTTTCAATATTTGTCCCCGACGCATGAGAGCACAGGTGAGCAATCTGAACAACCTTAAACGCATGTTCACACTTTGTAACGAAGTTGACTCCTCACTTTTCGATCCATCTCTCCATCCCCGACACAAAAACTTATCGAACATGACATTCTTCCAACCTGCACTTAATTTACTTAAAAAGGCCTGAAATACACTCCTCATTCCACTATTAATAATTCGTCCTCTAATAGAATTTGTACTCAAACAGGCAATTGTACTCACAAAAGATCCCAAACATGACAATTTGAAACACCGAAACACTTCACAATAAATGTTATCTTCCAAATTACAACCAACACAACACTGATACACAAACAATTCGTTCCCTTAAGCAAAGAATCATAGATGAGAACCCCTTTATCACAAAAACAATTAAAGATAATTGTACTCTGATTTTAGATAAACAGGGTTGCAATACCAAAAATCATGATTTTGTCAATTCTAGTGATATTCCCACGTTTCTAAAAGATGCTACAAACAAATTCCCGTCGTCTCTTAAAAATGAACACCATCACTCCAAGGCTCTCATTCCTCAACCCAAACTACACATCCCCATGAACCCGTCTCCTCTTACACTCTACGGTCTCCAAAAACTACACAAACCATCTATTCCAGTCAGACGAGTTGTTCCCTATTCCAACACCATTACACAAAGTCTGGCACAAAAACTTAACTCAACCTCTCACCAACATACACATTTTACTTCCCAACGCTCTATCAAGAGTATCACTGAATTAGTATCCAAAATGAAGGATGTACACGTTCCTGTCAATACCCAACTTATTTCTTCTGACGTGACAAATCTTTTCCCAAGTATGCCCATTTCAGACTGTAGTAATCTACAGCAATCGAAATGTGATAAATCTAGCTGCTCCATTCCTATCAGATTCGAACTACTTAATTTAATTTATTCCTGTATCGATTGCAATTATATCAGATTCAATGAAAATTTATTCATTCAAGACTCCGGTCACCACTTTCACCCTTACACACAGAGATATTTATGGACAATTTTGAACAGACTGCACTAAATTCCAACCGTCCACTTCTTAACAGCACAATATATTGGTTCTGATATATGGATGACATCGTCGTACTTTGGACAGGAACACTCTGACAGTTCGATCGATTCACCCATTATCTCAACTCCATTCATAGTAACATTCATCTCATCACTGAAATAGAAACTTCTAACAGAACACAACTCCTTAGACCTTTCCATAACACTAGTACAAGACCATCATGAATTCAACACATTTCGAAAACCTACACACACGGACACGGTTATTAACAATAATTCACTCCATCCACCTTCACGCAAACATGCCTCCTTTCACTCAATGGTCGACAGACACTTCTGCATCCCAGTCATCCAAGAAAATGTTCAAAAAGAAATAGCTGTCATAAAACACTTAGCCAGCAGTAACGGATACAATACCACACTAATAATGGGTTGATTAGAAAGAAGTTCAAAACACTACTCACTTCTAAATTCACTTCTCTCTCTCCCATCAAAGACAAAGAAACCCATAGACATGTTCTCCGTACCTAGGCAAAATTTCCCTTACAATAGCAAACACCCTAAAAATCAAGGATTTCTCACAACATGTAACGCTCCAAAAACTCTTCATAACATTCTTTCCCGCATAAAAGATCCCATTCCTTCAACACTACTAAGTGGTAGTTATTCCTTATCCTGCCCTGATTGCAACGCCGTATATGTAGGTCAGACCAGAAGGGAGTTCCAAACCAGACTGAGGGAACATATTCATGCTTGGAAACACATTCACACTTCGCAACCCATTTCAACCAACACCAACACTCCTTCAACCCATCAGACAATTTTTAAATATTACATACTACTCACCAATTCCACATTAGATTCCAGTTAGAAACACCCTATATACATAATATTTACAGAAATCCCCATATCATTATCCTAAACCAACAGATTCCTCAACTTACCTCACCCCCCTTTCGTTCGGCTTTGTCTAGGAGTTTCACGCCACCACAAACAGAACAGAAAGGTTCGTTTTACTCAGGAATTAAATTTAAGAGATTCCATTTCTTTCATAATACGTCTCTCACACCCAAAACACAAATTGCTTCTCAACCCCAACCCCCGTCTTATGACTTCTTTTTCAACCCCACTGCCTACCCTCCTGCCACAGTTATTTACAACCGACACGACCTCCATTGAACCCTGCATCTATTGTCTCTCCCATCTGGTGGGTCAATGTTTTCAAATTCTATAGAACTCTGTTTTAAGCTTTGTTCTTCCATCCTTCGTCACAGTTATGCCGAAATCTGGCAGTTTAATGGTTTGTTCAGTTTTCTGATCTGTGCTTTCCCTAACAATATCATTTTCAATCTTTTTTGCTTTGAATGCTTTTTGAGATTCTGATTCTATGTTACTATATTTTTAGCACTGATGATGCTCGCTAAGCAAGCGAAAAATCCTTTTACTAATAAAATATCGACAGAGTAGGAAATACAACTTATTATTGAATTAAGTCATAGAGGAGAACATATAATAGGTGTGCGTTACGAATAGGGTGACCTTTCCCGAGGCCACGCGTTGGTGCCTCATCAAGTATACCGTTAATATCACGAAATCCTTTGTAAAAGCTGTCAGTGCAGGGAAACCTCCAACAGATTCCTTTATCTGTCAGGTGGTTTTTGAGGAACTGCAGCGACCAAATATGTGCGATTCTGAAGTGCAGGCATGATCAGACGATTCTTCAAAGAAGGAATTATGGATTTTTTAAATACTTATACCAACTAAGTGTAAAGTAACTTCAACTAAATCAACGTCTGTGTCCACGTCTCCATCCGTCTCCCGCTCTACATCCACGTTCACAAAGGAACAGAAGTCATTCTGGAAACGAATTTCTCGAAGTCCATCTTGAGGTCGTCCTCGGAAGAGTACTTCACGTTTCTCGAAGTCCCACAAAGTTGACGTTTTTAAGTCGGATTCTTACGTTTTTGACTCAACTTCCTGTAGTCGCCGACGAATTTCGTCGCTTTCACGCGTACCAAGGAGCAGAAGTAATGTATTTTCTGTGTCCGAAAGTAATCTTTGCAGTAATGGTCACGGCGACTCTCCCGTGGAGGTCTGGCTTTATAGTAATCAACAAAAAGACCAGAAATCGAAAAATTAGCGGATCAATGCCGAAATATGACTTTTCTTTCCGGGAATGTTGAATGACATTCATGTCTGTTCAGAAGACCTCGAGCTCTTACTATCCCGTCATGCTGCACAAATACTGCACGAATTTGTATGCGAATACTTCCCAATTTCTACAAGTATAAATGTTTTTTTCTCCTCGGTAACTCACCCTTTTCTGTCGAAATTGAAAAATGCAGTCTGGGATACGTTTGAACGCAACATCAATCGTTCAGACGAGCCTTTCCTTGATATGGCTGCTACGGCTTCCCATTTACTTACGCGGTTCTCTAAACCTACGATATCGCCATCCCGACATCATATTGTAACGAAAGACGTTGTGCAGATCCTTGGTGGTGTTTTGACTGCGCAAAGGCGTTCCTCTCTACAATAAAGCTTTAGCGCGGTTTAATAACTTTCCCACTCTAGAGTTGGGATTGAGTTTAAAAGGTGCAGAGTCAGAGCAACATTTCCGAGCAAGTAAGTCGTCCTCCTGGAAAGCTTACCTTATATTTTTTAGAAGCCCTACTCCATTACCAGTCATATGGCAAAATGTTCGTAAGATTCAAGTCACCGAAAGAGTCTCTAACTCCTTTTTTATATACCGTTTCTCCAACAGAAAGCTCGCTCGGAAGAGTGTTACTTGAATTTTTTCCTGTGGGATGGAAGAGGAATATAACTTTCCTTTATGAATGACGCAGCACACCTCCGCACTTGCGTTTTCGAATGATACAGACCCGGGTCCTGATGAAATACATAACGCTATGCTAAAACATCTTGCAGAGATGGAAATGAAATTCTCTCAGAAATGATTTAACCATATTTGGAATGAGCATACCGCCCCTAATCAATAGCGTGAAACCATAATGTGTTTACTTCTAAAGAAGGGAAAAGATCGTTCTTACCCCGTTGCATTTTCGACTGATTTCTTTGCCAAGCTGCGTTTGCAAATTGATAGAAATAATGATGAATCGTCGCCTTGTTTGAACTCTGGAATCGCGAAACCTTCAGACCAATATCCAATGTGGTTTCAGAATAGAACAGTCCACGCGGGATCACCTTGTCGTGTTGTAATCCACCATATCACCAGCGTTTACATCGAGAAAACACTTTGTGACCATTTTCTTTAACCTTGGAAAGGCATATGACACCACCAGGAGGTATGGAATCCTATGCACATTAAATTCGTGTGGCTTTCGAGGTCGTCTTCCTATGTTTCTAGAGATTTTTGTGTCTCAAAGATCCTTCTGTCTCATAGATTATGTGTCACATCAGATTTCATCCACTCATCCTTTGGAAAATGGTGATCCACAGGACTCAATCCTGAGCGTCACTCTATTTGCCATAGTCATACATAGTATTGCCTCAGTAGTACGAGAACCGGTCTATGCGTTTCTCTTCGTTGACGGTTTCGCCATCTGCTGTTCATCCAGCAGCATCTATGTGATGGAGAGGCATCTCTGTGATTAGTTTGAAACCGTTTACACCAGTAGAGCACGTCTACCAGCTTTGGTTTTTCTGTGTCCAAGGCAAACAGTTTGCATTTCTGCAGAATATAACGTGTCCCCAAAAATGCAGATTCCTTTCTTGGTGGCCAACATCTTTCTTTCGTTGACTCCGCAACGTTTCTGGGTCTCACGTTCGACTGCACACTGACTTGGCGCAATCACATACGTAAGCTACAGTCCCGTTTAAACTCATCCCTGAACCTATTTCGCTACCTAAGCGCATCATCATAGGGTGCAGAAGACACTGGCCTTCTTCCCTTGTACATAAGCCTTGATTGGTCCGTATTACATTAAGGCAGTATTGTGTGTGTCTCAGCATCTCCGTCTACACTGAAACCCATAAACGGCATCCAACATGCAGGAGTTCGCATTGGAACCGGTTCCTTCAGCACTAGTAGTATAGATTACCTACTGGTAGACGCTTGCGAACCATCTCTCAGGTGAAGACGCAATATTTTACTTAGATCTTACGNGGATTTTACATATTGAAATTGATGAGGGCTTCACAATACCCCACTCTCCGGCACATACATTCTCTCAAATTTTGTTTACCTTACACTGCAAAACCTTTAATTCCTCGCTTAGCGTGTGTCTGCTTTAATAATATATTGGAGTAAATTGACATCATCCTTCCTCCTCCGGTTAAATATCCACTTTCTCTCAACCTGCGGATTTTTGTCATGAATGAGAGAGAGCGCATATTAGACTGGAGAACAATGGTAGGCATTTTTTATGCTTTCGTTTCCCCTAAAGCAATTTGAACTCGACGTGAAAATTAACCTTCACATAAGTTCTACGTCTAAGTCATGTAACATGGAGTATCATTATCCGTAACATTTATGCATCGAATTAAGGTATTACATCCGCCTTTTACTGAATTCAAATTGTAAAACTATTTACGAAACTTGGAAATATCCACCAAAGTAATTTTAATTAATTGATAATGCATTCCGCTTATTTCTACCATTGCGCGAGGTCATTTATTACGTGATTTTAAAACTTGATAGTAAACATAATTTTCGTTTGACTCTTTATTTTGAGAAGGGTCGCATTGACTTTAGTCCCGTGATGCGATTGCCAATTCCGTTATAACAATATTTTGGGTAGTTTTTGGTGAATTATTCTTGTAAATGCCTTGTATGGTGAGAAAATCGTTACGTCATTCTTATCGAATTTTTGTTTGCTTTTTCGCATTTTTGTTTTAAGTTGTTCTTTTCCTATGTGAACCCGACACTTTTGCAAGATAACAAAAAACATAAGCACGAGAATGTTAATCACCCCATAGTAATTTAAAGTGAATATATTTCAACATTTTGCGCCGTAAGACTCATTGTCAGTAGACTTGAATGGTTCAAACTATCATTTGAAATGTTTTTGGGATGTACTTTAACCAAGGCGCACTGACGTATTTATTAACATAAGCTGTCGGTCCATTTCAAATATGTTTTTTTTTCCTTTTTCGTATCCTTAACGCATCGACGCGGAGGTTTCATGAAACAAATCTCTTCGTTTGTTGCGTAATTTCTGTAATGTGTGTCAGACTTATTCTGCATCAAGTCATGTTTCAGTACCCCGCCGCCACCGGTGCTTTGTGACACCGCGCCAAATCTCAACAAGTTTCAACGTTAATGGTCAGTATTGCAACTGTTCCGCGGCACCTTTTGCAGTAACTTGTGGTTTTGCAGTTTATTGTTCATTTTTCAATAATTAATATTGGATTTCACTTTTGTTAATTTTTAGTCGTATTGTTGGAAGAGTTTGAGATATTATTGGAATACTTTGTTATATTATTCGCCTGGAAAATATGAGCGGGTAAAATTACTTTTTGAAAGACGTGATTTTTAAATTAACTTCGCAGTTTATTACACCTCTTAAATACAATTTATGTAGGGATATTCATTGATAATTCGTATTACTTAATTGATTATAAAATATGTGGGAGAAGTCGCTGATACTTCAGCATCTTGTTACTGTACCGGATGCAATTTCAGTTGATGCAGCCATATCCTCTTCATTATGTATGGTGTCGTCAGTGTCTTGTGTCGAGTTTTCGTGTTCAAATTGTGCGAGAAAAAATATCGACTTCGACCGTTTTTACTTTGCCCCCTCCGCTCATTCTCCCAACTTTGCCTTTGATAATATTGATCCTTTGCCAAATGAGAGCAAAGAAGGCGTTTCAAAAACACTAGTTGTAGTAAGTGCGAATATAATTATTCGTATTTCTTTTAATTATTGCGGCGTTGGGTGAAATTTCGGCCATAGTACCGAACGGGGCTCCCTAGCCGTGCCATTTGGGCGCCCATTATAGATGGAAAGCCTCTGCGCCGTCCATGTTCATAATCATTTCCTCGCGCAGGTCATTGTTTATACACTCCATAGTCGATTCCTGGACTATTTAAAAGCCTTAACCCTTCTACACAAAGTAAGCAACACCCTTCATTGTTTCCCGTTAGCTTCACAGCGGAACTCACCGTCACCAAAAAGGGACCACTAGATATCTTTTTCTCTTCACCATCAATTCTAGAACATTGCCAGTGTAAATGATGGCGATGATCTCAGACATTTACTCGTGAAGTTTCTGATTATGTTAAGGATGTTTTGGCCTCTTATCTCATGACACTCTTTTTCGTTTTCTTTATTTCAAGTTTCCGAGTGCCTGCTATTCTGAGGGAATTGCCAAAGGGAACCGACATCTAGATAGTTTAATGCGTCTTTCGGTCCTATACACAGCTCTGACGATCGATTTACACGTAAGAATCGCTATGTAACTCAACTAGGAATTTCAACTTGGACATTTATTGTATCTAGTCTTTCAGATTCCGTTTGCACGCTCTTCGGGCAAAGTAAAATACGCCTCGGGTATTCGGGATGGGGTAACAGACGACTGGAACCCTCGTAAGGTCTTATCTCACGAGATTAATCCTCCCTCCGAAAGAAAGGAACGGATTTCTCCGAATACAGCCAGCCATTTCACATTGATGTGAAAAGTTTCATTCACATCTCAGCTCACTGACAAATATCATATTCGTACGGCGCACTCCTATTCTTTATATTATCTGGACGACACAAGTTCATATCTAAGTAGTCAAAGTGGACGTCCCTCTTCTTCCTCAGACAAAGTCTATCGACAGCTGTTTTGTTCGTACGGCGTATTCCCTTCCTCTATATTTCCTTATAGTGAAGAGTTTGGTTCACATTCAGGTCTTCAAAGAGAACGACACTTTCGTGAATATAGCGTATTGTTCTTCGTTATATTTTCTTCTTGATTTCCTTTTTTTTTTTCTTTTTTTGAATTATGAAGGGATATCTTTAACTTTCATTCTTTAATTTAAGAATTTAATACTCATTTACGTTCCTGGAATAAGTTGTGTAGCCAAGCACGCGGTGAACTGCAACGAACTTTGTGGTCGTCCTTCGGTGCTGTCGCTTAAAGAAGTGACTCCCCTCCTGCGCTCACTACGCCTTCTTGAGTGCTAGTGAATCCCGAGATTAGGGGGAGTGTCCTTTTATACACCTAAACATGCCATGTTATTTTATCACGCTGACGACATTGGCTCGCACGTGCCCTATTCCAGCAGGCTCGTTGTACACCAGGCCACACGTAGTGTTGGGAGACGAGCGTAGCGAAGACTTGGATGATCTAATGACTCATGTCGCTGAGAGCGTCGAACACGCGTCCTTGTCACAGTAGAGTGTGATGTCAGAGGCACAGCGACGCGCCTTTTGTTGAGGCTTGCGTCGCTGGCCAGGAAGTTATGTAAATCAGAGTCAAAGTCTTGAATGCGGGCAAGCGCGTTGAAGTCACACTTGGATGAACTATTGGCGGCGTTGACTCTTGAGAACGCGTCTTCGACGATGTTGCCTGCGTCAACCACATGCTGCTGCATGTCCCTTGGAAGACGACGAGTAAAGTTATTTGCACGGGGGGAATTAGTCTCTTCTCTGAAGTAAAACTTCGGTGGGTAGCAAATGATCGGTGAATACCGTGCATGGTTGTGCCTGGAGAATATGGGGGTATGTTGCACAGCTACTTGTATGGTGTGAAATTCCCTGTAGTGCACTCAGCTTAGTGTAGCGTAAATTTGCAGGCACGTTTGAATACAACGTCGTGAACTATTCGTCGATGAACATCTTGTCCCCCAGCTACTTTAATGCGACAAGAACTCTTCCTACAACCTTCTTAGCTGCTGCATTCTGAATAGACATTTTCGTAGATGTAAATTGTACGGTTACTCTCATGTATGAGAGAGTATCTTCTAGGCATTTCTTATCTTTATTTCCTCTCAGAGAACTTGCACACGAAGAGAAAATTATCCTTTATTATGAGCGATTTTAAGTCACGTAACATGTCTATGTTCCCAATAGCTATTACTTTTATCGTTATTGACTGATCTTCATTAGGTCTGAAATAACAGACAGAATTTTTAACTTCGTCAAATCATTAAAAAAAGGGATTTTGATTTACCGATATTCATTGAAGACTTAAATGTGTTTATACAGCATATGTCTGTGACTTTGGTTTACCTAATGCTTTATGTCTGGAATTAAGTTATTATACCGCGTTCGTTACATGCACGTTACACATACTGTATTGGGCGAACTTTGTATAAATTGTATGAGTATTATCACTTATACAATACCGATTTGTTAATATGAATTTTCCATGACTAATTTTTGTGTTTGTTCCTCGGGGGCACCACATCACCCATTTATATATTGATTCACTTGAACGGAAGTGTAAAGTCACCTTTGGGACGGCAAGCATTTGGTTTTCTACATTTTATGACTTTTAAGAAATGGCTATACATTAAATAAGACATTAAGCCACGACATTCTGGAACAAATTCGTTTTTTTTCATCCGCTCTCACAGAAGTAGACTATATTTATCTCTTTCTATAAGTTCACTTCGGGATTTTTCTATCAAGAGAGATAAATCTGTTTAGAAAACATATTTTTAAGTGCTTCCGAACTTAATGGAGTACTTACGTCACATTATACTTTTCCTAACTTACTGTAAAATTAATTTAAGAAGCGAAATAATGATGTGTTAGCATTCCACAGTGTCGTTCTCTCCTCAGTTCAGATACAGGTCTTCATGACATCTGCACAGACAGGTAATTTTGATGTGTGAGAGAATATTGCAATAATGCCATTTTAATGGAATCGACAAAGCCTAGGTTTCTTATATAATAATCTAGCTTCTGTATTTCTTTACTTTCATGGTATTAAGTTCTTCATCTCATCTACAAGTTAGTAATAAATACTTGTATTTGACCAGATTAAGTACAACTGTTTTTATAAAAACATGTCGCAAGTAAACATGAAACTTTAAAAACACACATAAAACACATTAGAATATTAAAACATTAAAACCTATATACCTTTCAGTACTAATTTTGTACCATTAAATTATTTTACAGTTGCCTCATGCATTATGACTGTGTATTTTGAATACGACCATGACACATATTATGTCTTCTTGCTTTTATCTCTCTCCCTGATCTTCGTAACTGCCAAAAAAAAACCATCAAAATTGGAATCAATGCATTTACAAAACTATGCACTATAACTTTAATACAAAGAATTTTTCAATACAATTTCACATGAAAAACATATTTTGCAAAAACAAAAAATTTCAATGTGAAAAATCAATTGTTTCCACATAATTTATATAATTTCTGAATATCTAATTGTACTATCACAAAAACAAATACAGTGAATATTGTAACCTTTGTAATAATAAATAAAACAAAAAATGTTTGAGCTCAATTTACCATTTGTAACAGAGATAATAATTTTTCCAAGTGTTCACATTTTGCAACTTTGATAGAAGCTTGGGGGTTAGCTTGAGGAGGTTCTTACAGACTTCTGTGAAAGCGATCCTTGGGAAGTAGTCTATCAGTGGGGAAAAATATAGCTTTATGCTCATTTTTTCCCAAAATTGATGTTTTTGGACCTTCATTGACTCAAAGTTCAAACATTGGCCGCCTGATGGATGATGAATTAATGACTTAAGAAACCATATTGTTATTAATGATAACAGTTTTGAAAACTTTTAGGATAATTCCTTAGGTCAAGGAATTGTTATATGAGTGAGGGAGTGAGTGGATTGATTATGTAGATTACAATTTTTCTAATGACTATGACTGATATATCATTTATTTTGCAAGAAATTTTGTTTTTCATTTTTCTAATTATTAGAAGGACTTTCTTGTTATTTCTGGGTGACTTGTATAGTGGTTTGCTTAACAATATTCCATATTGCTTTCATTTTGTTGGTAGCTTTCTCCATGCATCTATTTGGCTTTAATTTGTACTTTCTTAAGAACTACTATGTATTAATTGAGGTATGTTTTGAGTTGAACGAGGTATCATAGTAGTTTTGTTAACATGGAGTCTTCTCTTCTGTTCACACGATATTTTGATTCCTATAGTCAGCCAATGCTTTTTACCACCTTGTTGTTTTTGTTTCTGCTGCATACATGGGACGGATATGTCAAAATTATTAGATAACAAATTGAATAATGTGTTGTTGTCATCTACATTAGTGATTTCATAAACCTGTATCCCCGCTTCATTATTCAGAAATGTTATAAATGTATTTAAATTTGTGTAGTTAAAAACTTTTCTGTTAGTTATTGTTGGGGGCTTTTGAGAGCTAATTCCAGTTTTGAATTGGAGAATCTGTCTTATGGTCACTTAGTCCCATATCATATTGTCATTCTTACTGGTACACCTCCTAATACATGTGAGATTACTTTTAACATTAAGATTCTGAAAACCTACTTCCAGAACTCTGCAAGTAAAACCCAACATAAGGGATTTTTTAATACACACAGAGAATCATGTACAACCATAGGATGTTTTATTTATATTTAACAATATTAAATCTATTTACACAAAACTCTTGAGGTAAGAATATTTTGTTTCCATTTTTTTGAAAATGTATAGTATTTTACTTTTCTGGCTGGACAAACTGTTGAATTGTTGAATAAAGAGGGAAATGATTTGATATTGTAAATGTATTGTTTATCTCTAGTAATCTCTTAGTATCACTCAGCAAATTTAAAATTCATAATGTTCACAATACATTGATAAACAAAGTAACTAAAATTAGAAGTAATAATGATTTAAATAACTTGTCTGAGTACAAGTCCACTAGAAAGGGGAAAATATTGCTGTTCTACTGCACATTCTTTTTACAACTGGTTACTAGGAGGTGAAACAAGTAATGAAATGTCCTGTTTGATGAAATGACAATTGTTGAGGTCTGAGTATCTTCATTGCTAACTGTGATTATATTCTGATTACTTATTGTTGGAAGTTAACTGCCTCATTACTTAGGTAAAAATATGTTTTTATTTTCCTTTTTATTAGCTTCCTTATAAAGTTCAATTTGCATTAATACAATGCAGAGTATATTTTCTTATAATTTATTGTTTATATACTTAATTTAAATTACAAAAAAGTCAAAAATACTTTGTTACCTTATGATTCTAGTTCTCAATTTTCCTGCCACTGGAGTTTGTTATTAATGAACAATGATTAGTTGCTATGGTAGGCACAATCGTCTTGGCATTGTACGAGAAGTATATACACCATAATTTCACATTTTTTACCTATGTCTCATAGAATGTTTGGGTTTTAAATCTTTGACTTGAAGAAAGCCTGGTTGTAACATGGTTGTAGATTGTGTATTTTATTAAATTTTGGTTTCATGATGTGGTTCTGAAGTAAATTGCATGTTAACAAGAATAGATCCACTTAGGAGACATCCTGGTTAAAAATCTATCATAGCATTTTCACTTGTTCAGGAATTATCAAATTCATAGATCTAAGTGCAAACACTATATAGCAAGGAAAATGTTCTTATGAGATCTAGATCAGAGACGAAGAAAGTACAGCTCATGGTCCTGATGTGGTTTTGCTTGCAAATAGAAGTGGAATAAGCTTTCATTAAAATGATAAATGATTTTAATAAGGATCTTTACCAATATATTAACTTATGAGAATCAAACCAAATATCATGATAAAGTTCTTAGTGATTAAAAAATCATTTTTCTTCATACTCTCTCAATGGTTTGATGCACTCTAATACCTAGAAAATAATTTTTGAAAAAAGGGATAGTTACTAATACATATAGAAAATGTACATAGTGCATGCAACATGAGCAGTAACAATATAGAATCAGTGGTGCGATAAGTAGATTTTAACTGAAGAGCTGAAGAGATTTAATCAAACAATATCATTAATTTCATAAAATACGCAGAAGTATTCCTGAATGTTTGACAAAAAGTAATTGAAAAACTAAGATGGTAAGTAGTATCTTTATTCGTAGTATTGGACTGATGAATGGAAAAGAAAACTATAAGGAAATCTCAGGGATGTGATATACAAGTTGTTCAAATCAATCTCTTTTACCTTCTTAAGAAGTTTGGATGTGTTTTGTCTTTGAATGTGTATTGGTTGCATTATTTGCTTATGTGCTTGATTGGGCCAAATTTTGTAATTGCTTCCTTGACTTTTCTATCACACAGTCTCTCCATCTGTTTAAGAAGGAGCATACAAACTTACAACAATGAACCCCAAAAGTGCAACCAAAATAATTCCTCTCTTCCTCTCTACCAATAACATCAGACAAAAAAATTATAATGCCATTCATAATTTTTAAATTGTGTTAATTAATGCAAGAATGCATGAAGACAATAATTACTAATTCATCTATGAATCATTCACTCCTCAGAAGCAGTCCAGCAATTCCAAATACTCACTTTCTCTTCACAAATATTTTATGCCATATCTCTTCCCATTGCTACTGATACAAATCTACTCTTTCTTTAAGTACATAATCCAACATTCTACCTAAAACATCATGTCTTGCCTATTTTCATGGGGTCACAGATTTGTCAGTGATCTAAATTGGTTCTCTGTTTCACCTTTGGCATAGGTCATATTTCAGATAAAGTATTGAAAATTTGCATATAATTATCATAGACAATCGAGTAAAAGTTCAAAAACTGTTTTAGATATCATTAAAGAAACTTTGAGAAACACAAAAAATTATTTTATTCACTCTTCATTCAAAACATGGTCTACGTTTCAATGCTTCTTGGCATCATCTTCAGGTCTGTACTAGAAATAACATTCAAATAATAAGTGTTTGAATTTGCAATAACTGTTACTTCCTCAAAATCACTCAAAGAAGCGATAGTAAAGTATTGAATTTTTAAATTATTAATCAAAAACATTTCTCTATCTGCCTGAATGCCATAATAACCTTGTTCATGAGTTGATATCACTGTGAATCCACTTGTATGTACCTACTTATAACTGTTACCCTTAGTTCATTACTCTGCCCAAACCACTTGGGATGTGGTGAACTGTTTGCAATTGTATTCAATATGAACAATATGACTGTGTTCTACAGACGTACACCTTCAAATAATTTATTTCTAAAACATCTCAAACCCATCATTTCAATTCACTATGTAGTTTCGTGCTGGCGCATTATCAATATCTCTATTGTTTATTTTAACCAAATCATGAAACAAATTTACTAGATCATACCCAAAGGCAACATGTTTTGTTTCATTTATTCACAAGAATACATTTTAAAAAATCTGGCACATCATTAATTTTATGGAACACACTGATTTAATGGATCTGGAGGTTCGTTATGAAATGAAGCAACTGCCAAGGAAAGAGAAGTTAACATTCCATCAAAGTTAAACAAAACTATGTGCTGATTATAAGTATTCTATGTATTATGTATAAAAAACTGTATGTTGATTATATGTATGTATTTATATGTATTTGGAGATATTTATCTTATATTTATATTATCAAGTACTACTGTGCAATTAACACTGAAGTAAGGCTTGATCTTTCATTTTCTGAAAGTCTAGGGAGTATATTTATGTAAGTAAGAATAAATAGTGTTGTACCATTTACTTGCTAAGTATAATTTTTCATCCAATTCAGGGAGATAATATGTACAATATTATTGGTCTGAAAGTATTTTGATTATTCTGAACAATTGAAGAAACTAGTAATATTGTTTTCTGAAAGAAACTGCAACTTGTTTAGATGTTTCATTTTTTTATTTGGACAGTACAGTGTGGGAAGTGCAAATCAAGTACTTATTAAGTAAAGAAGTATACTAACACATGTTTCTCAACTGTTCGAATACACTGGCGGATCCAAGGGAGAGCGAAGAGGGTGATCACCCCTCCCCCAGACTAATACTATGCGGTGTAATGCCTATTTTTGCACATTTAATACGTTTTTATTTTGTCTAGGTCTATTTATTGACCACATACCTGTAACAATGACTGCTACTTGACGTTTTCTCTTATAAAAAAGACATTCACAATATATCGTAATTTAAGAGTACGCGAAAATTTCGTTTTGGGAGCGCGCGGCCATTTACCCATTCACGGGGTCACACTCAACTTCCTACCTCCCCAAAAAATATCTTGGATCCGCCGCTGTTTTAAAGTTGTTATTGTGTACCTTTATAGTATTG
Organism: Laupala kohalensis; assembly: GCA_002313205.1. NCBI lineage: Eukaryota > Metazoa > Arthropoda > Insecta > Orthoptera > Trigonidiidae > Laupala > Laupala kohalensis. The sequence goes on from NNCF01125840.1 coordinate 21,363, forward strand.
CTCTGCAACTTACACTTTTGAGTTTGTAAAGGGTATATGTTTTAAAAAGTCTACGCAATAATGAAATAGTACTTTAACATTCATGTTATCTACTATAAAAGGGTGAAGCCTTACTGTGAAAAATGAATTCATTGGAATGTAATGAAAATGTTATTAGTTTTCAATAAATATTTTTTGCGCATTTTTTGTCTCTTTCTTTATAATTATTATATTATAAAACATGAAAATGTTTAAAATATTCGGAAAGGAAGTATCTCGGATTGTCCTTAGCAAAAGAAAATATAATTAGGGGTACATATTGTCTCGTGCGCCATTGCGGTACTGCGCAGGGCTGGTGCCGTATGGTGGATGTGTTGATACAGTATTCACTGGTTTTGTTTTTAAAACAAGATAAAAAGAGGGTATACATTGGAGAATATTGTTACTATCATGTAACAAGTTACAATTATGAACAAGTCTTTGTTGTGTTCTGAAGATATAAACATGATACAAAGTTAATTTCTTATATTCTTACATGCGTTAACTCTGAGCTAACACAATTCGTCTATATTAATAGTTCTATTTCATTAGTTATTATAAACGCTCAATAATGAAAATGTAAACACGATTTGTTCAATTTAATTGCATGTGCTATAAGTAATACAATAGATTTTTCAAAGAGATACACATGCTCCAAATGCGTTAATATTTCATTAATATTTTATTTTGTTTTAGATCTTCTGTTCGTTTTGCACATGAAGATAATTTTATAAGTAAGTGTAATGAATAAAAAAGTATACGATTTGGCATAAAACACACCCACAATTTTTCGTATATCATACATAGAAAGACCTTTTACGTGACTGAAGAAAGAAAATGTCAAGAAAATTTAGGGAAACATTTAAAAAATATATTTTATTAAATATATTATTCAAAACAAAATCAGGAAACGCAACATTTCACTCTTCCAAAAAGGTCTCAAATTAATTTTCTTTCTTCGAAGTGAACATTACGATTTGGATTGACGAGACAAAGAGCATCTTTTTACAAAACTACAAAAAATGATGTCAGAAATCAGAAGAGAACGACAGAACTTGGTGTAAAACACATGTAAATATATCAGGAATACAAGCACGTATTCTGATGCACGGCAGTGTCACTCCTTATACGTACGTAACGCCGAATATCTGATGGGCGAACGCTCAGTTCAAAGGGAACATGCCATCATACACACTCGCTTGAGCGCATACATTACTGACGCCAACAAAAGTCTATAAAGGGGCACGTACACGGGGCTAGTGAATGCCGCTTTTCAACACCTCTTCGTGTCTCCGCACAATGGAGTATATCGAGGAGAAATCTGGCCAAAAGTATTTTAACCAGTACATTTGGTGAATTATGACGAAAATTAATTTTGAAGTGTGTAAACAAATATGACCATTATTCATGTTAAGAAAATTTATCTGTATAAATAATTAAAACAGATTCGTTTTAATTGTTTATACAGATTTGATTCATAACCTCTCGAATCTAAAATACATTTAACTGAACCTTACATTTGTTTATATACATATAAACAATAATTCACCATAATCCAACAAGTTCACGGGATAAAATACTTTTGACCAGGTTTCACCTCAATGTACTCCAATGTGCGATGTCACAAAGCGGTGTTGAAAAGTCCTGTTCACTAACCCAGAGTACGTGCACCTTAAGCTACGCTTATATCCTCTGCTCAGTCGGGATAAGAGGTTCCTGGCGGCGTCAGAATATTATCCGTGATTGCTAACTCTTCCCTGGTAATATTGGGAACATAATATTGGGAACAACCTCATTTTATTTATTCATAATAAGTAATATATCGCTACCAGGAGTAGAATATAATTACATAACTTTTTTATATTGGTGGATGAGAATAATTACGAGGCTGCTGCGTGATCATACCAGAGTCGAGGAAAACCATTACGGAGTGAACATCGCACGAATACACAGCAAGATGGACTTGACTCATTCATGAACCAAACAGAGAATAATTTTATCACTTCAACATCTCAAAATAAACACACTAAATATTGCACAAATGACGTACGTTTAAACCCTCTTTTTACAACATTTTTTAATGACCAACCCTCAAATAAAATTCTTTTCAGTCCACTGATTCATTTTAAAAATCTTGTAAGTTTTTTGTCATTAAATAATAGGAAAGCCGACATCTTAAGAGTCCGAGAGAGGGCATTATTTCGTAAGACTACATTCATTGCGCGCAATATCAGTAAGCATTCCTAGGTCGTCGAGACGCTTTCTATTGAAACACACCAGGATGAAACACTAGATTAGTTCATGAAAATTCGAAAAAGTATTCAATTTTTCGAAAAGCTCACAAAATTATTTGAAGGTATTTTAGAGGTTAGGGACACATATTTTTCGAATAAACACAAAAAAATTCAGTAAAAGTTTTCATTTTTTTCTTGTCATCAATATTTATACAATTGTCAAAGTAAATATTCATTAGAAAGACATGAGTGATACTCTTCAGTGTGTATTCCAGCTTCACATGCTCGCAGAACAGTAGAAAAGTCACATGTTCACACAACAAGACTTAGTGTTATATAACTCTCGTTTGGGTATGCATTCCCAGGTCATCGAGACGCTTCCCAGAGAAAGAAAGACAGATAAAACAAAAATATTTGATAAATTTGTTTAAAAATTTCAATTTAAAAAAATTCCAAAGTTATTTAAAGTCGTTTCTAGAGGTATAGGCATATCTTCCGAATATACACAAATATAATTTGCGTACCCATTCCAAGACTCTTTCTAGAGAAAAAGTGCGAGGTGAAACACTAGAATAAATTTCTTATTTTAAATTTTTTTCTTATTTTCAATTTTCCGAAAACATCACAAAATATTTGAAGATTTTTTAGAGAAAGGTTTTTAGAGTGTTTAGAATCTCATGGTACTCGTGAATGTGAAGAAAACTCACTCGACTGTTACATCATGTCCATGTGTTTGGCATCTCACTTTCGCGTACGATGTCCCATGTTATCGAGATGCTTCCTGCTGTAAGAGATCAAGGAAAAACTCAAGAATACTTGATTAAATTTGTAAAATGTGCTATTTTACGAAAATGTCAGAAAGTTATTTGAAGGTATTTAAGAGCTTTATGGCATATATTCCGCATACGCACAAAAAATCTTTTGACCAAAAACATTTTTTCTTATTTTTCTTTTTCTTCAAATATCACACACTAGCCATAATAAATATTCATTAGAATAACTTTAGAGGCTTCGTTTAGTTTAGTCTAGTATAGGACTCGTAGAAAGGCTCAGACCGGCAATGCACGTAGGCTAATTAGAGCCCATTCTGCACTCCACGAAGTCCTTTCACGGCGTCCTATATGTGTCCTTGACTTGGAACTGAACCTTTCAGCCAATGTCAGGATCGAAGTTTTGTACTGGTGTAGAGTCTCCAAAGATCATTCTTTTTCTTACTTCCAGGACCTCATAATCCAGAATATCGTGTAGGGCCGTTTCTTCAGACTCCCCGAACAAACGAGAGGTTTCGTCTCCATTGAACAGCCCTATCGTTTTAAGGTCATGAGTTCTTTCTTGTTCCTGTGAATGAGAGGTGTGACTAGAGAAGTACTAATTTATTGACAGAAAGTTTGCCTAACCATTGGCTGGGCGGCTGATTTCGCATGAAGGTTCCTGTCCGAAGAAAGGTATCAAGGAACCTGATTTCGCAAGTTCATCAGCCTTTTCTTTCCCTTCTATGCCTTGATGACCAGGTACCCATCTGAACTCCACATTGTTGCAGAGTGAAATAGTTTTGAGAGTCTGTATACACTCCCAGACAACCTTCGAGAACGTCTGGCCAGAATCAAGCGCCGTTAAGGTGGTTTGGCTGTCTGATAGTTTAAGAATGTGCATACCGAAATAGCCCTTCTCAAGTTCCTTTAGTGCTCAGATAAGAAAGGCGTGGATTTCTGCCTGAAATATTGTGCAGTATTCCCCCCAGGCTACCGAAAATGTCTGTCCAAGATGATTTGCTGAACACCCAAAATCCAGAGCTTGTTCCCACGCGAGAACCATCTGTGAAGAACACCAGTTGGTTTGCGGTCAGAGCCGGATGGCGGTCCTTGTTGTTCCAGTCCGTCCGGAAACCAAATTCGACCGAGAAAAGTTTGTGAAAGGAGGATTCCGTTGGCGTAAGATCAGGTCTCATGTCCAGAACTGATCATTTAATCATTGCATACGTAATGAGAGAGTGACCCACTATTCGTGTGCTCCACCTCCAATTGCCGGTGCTATCTAGTCGGAAGGCTGCCATCTTTGCCTCAGCTTTGAGATTCATATTGAGTGGCACCAAACCCTGTAGGATCTCTATTGTTACAGTAGAGACACTACAAAATGACTCAGTAATGCAAACACACGCCAATCTTTGTAAACTTGAAAGATGTCCCCCGGTTGTCCGTTGTTCTTCAGACCACGAGATTACTGCCCCATAGGCAATTTGTGGTCGGTTAATGGCAAAGTAGAGCCAATGGGTTACCAATGGGTTATGTGCGGTTTGAGACCCGAAAATAGTCTCACAGAGCGTCTAACGGAAAAAATGACTACCGCGCTCTGTGGATAACATTGTTGAGATGATAGTTCGAATTTAGTTAGCAATTTAGGGTGATTCCCAGTTATTTAGCTTTCTCGGATGGGGTAACCCTTTCACCGTTGAGCCAAAAGTTATTGAAAGCGCCTTGGACGTTTTTTTAATGAAGGGGATTACAACAGTTTTCTACAGGTTGACTCGAAGTCCCGCCCTTTGATTATTTTCAGACCCTCGTTCATCAGGTCTGATAGCGTGTGTGAGAATTTCCCAAAAACCACCAGGGCTACGTCGTCAGCATACCTTTGACAATAGAAACCTTTCTCAGCTAAGCTCTGAAGAAAGTCAACCACGAGATTCTAGAGGATTGGTGAAAGAACTCCACCCTGAGGATCGCCCCAGGTGGCAATGATTTCCCTTTTCTTGCCAAGACACGAAGACTGGATTCTTCTGTTTCGCAACATGAAATCTATACTCTTTCAAATTGTGGATTCAACCTTACTATTACGAGCGGCTGTAACCATTGAGTTTTACGAGGTATTATCAGAAGCTCCCTCGACATCTGAAAATGCTCCCAGAGCTATTTCTTTCCAGTCAAAGGAATCCACGGCTGGTTTTCCACGGCTGGTACGTATACTGATTTCGATAGAGTGGACTGATCGACAGTACCCACCTTTGAACATGACGATCCACAAGCCTGTCCATAGTTTTCAACATAATTAATGGGAGGCTAATGGGTCTGTACGATTTAGCGTTCGTGTAACTCGCTCGTCAGCGTTTCGGTATCAACACAACTCTGCTTATTCTCCAGACTTGTAGTATATATAGGCAATGCTAGAGTTGAAAATGTCACAGAGCTTTAACTATAAGGAATTTAGTATTTTTTGAAGGACTCGAAAAATTCCATCCCCGTCAGGATCTTTTTTGGGCCAAATTTGTTAACTGACCATTTGATATTAGTTGTGGTGACTATGCGTCTGGCTGTCTTCGAGTCCTCTGCAGATACACTTGGCCAAGGATTAGTGGAAGGTTCGAAGTTTCCGCCATCGGTTAAGTCACTGACAATGTACCCTGGTAAATGACTCTCGAAAAGGAGATCGAGTATTTCTAGATCTGAAGATGTGAATCCCCCCATGGGTTTTTCTAAGATTCCTACGGGTTGAATTCGATGTTTGCCTCGACTTCAACTGAAGGGGACAGTTACTGTGGTAAGAAAACACGATTGCCTCTTTTAAATTAGAGGCTGCCGGATCAATATGTGGGTAAAATCTCTCCCTTGAAGGTGTCTCAGTCAGCTCGACCTTATACTCATTCCAAACGGTCTTCGTGGGGCTCCTGAAAAGCCCTTGTTTATCTATTACCCGTTTTTAATGGAAAAATAGATACATCTGTGGTCAGCGGGAGGGTTCAGAAGAGACATACCAGTTCTCCACAAGGTTGCAGATAGCACCCGTGGAGAATGTGATGTCCAGGACCTCTCCTTCCACCCTATTTCTAAAAGTGGTTTCCTTGCCCGCGTTTAGGATAAATAAATTATCCGTTAATAAAAATTTGAGTAGGGACTCACCTCTAGGGTTGGTCCATACTTAACACACTTCATGGTGGGCGTTGTCATCAGTGCCTACCAGTATAATGCTGGTCACCCTTCAGCTTGTTTACCAGGAGTTCTAAGCCCCGGGATGGTGGAAATTCCTTCATATCATAAGGAAGGTATATGGAAGATGTAGGTCTTCATTAACCCCCTCGATGCAATTTATGTTTTCGTGGTAGTCATATTCCCTGGACAATGTATACCTTTCCTAGCCAGGATACAAGTCCTGGTGTTGGTGAAGGCTGCGTTGTATATTAGATCTCCCTTTGTTTCGCCTAGCCCAGCAACTCTGTCCTTTTGTAGCCAAGGCTCTTGAATATGAGCTAGGTCGATGTCCTTATTGACGAAAAATTTACAGAAGACAGCTGAGGCTTCCTTACTGTGTAGGAGGTTTGTAGGAGGTTTTCTGTAGGATCCTTTACATGGGTTTTAGCAACCACGATTACTATATTTACACGCTAAAGGCGCAGAAATGCTCTACAGTTTGCTTTCTTGGCAGCAGCCAGCTCAGTGTCGTCGATAAGGAACACAAGCGTGTAACAAGCCGTTCGTTCTTAGTGCTAATTGTCTTCCAGTCGGTGACTTTGAAGGTCTCGATTTGCTTGCCAAGAATGTCAAGGATTTTTTCCAGGTCCATCTGTGCAAGTTATTTGGGAGTTCTGAGGACTATCGTAAAGTTCAAGATGTCCTTTCTGCTCCTAACCTTGAGTTTTGCGTCTTCCCAAGGATTCACTGTGGGTACAAAGACCACCGATTTCTTGGTCGGTTCATCATAACAGGAAAGGATGAGGTGTCCCCTTTCCATGTATGAGCTGACGAACTTGGGAAAATTACCGCTCTCGAGAGGTTGCATAGCGCCCATGGGAGCAGCTTCAATAAGCTCTTTTTGTTTCTTTTAGTTTTAGTTACGGGTAGAATTCTGGTACGATTGCTAGTTTATGGACGTAACGGCTTCTCGAAAGGATTGAGGGTCCGTTTAGATGCCAGACAGATGGTTTTTTGTTTTCCCTGTGCCTTTCTTGAACCGTTTACAAACCCGTGTAATATATCATGATTGCGGGGTGTATCCCTCACAGCGTTATCGCTTGTCGCCCCTCTCAGGAGTTCCCACTGCCTCATTAATCTTGCGTGATTTGTTTGGCCTCCATTTCTTGGTGTCGAAGGTTTCTCCACGTTCAGCCAGTTTGGCCTTCTTGCGTTGTTCACCCGAAAGCTGCCTTTAAATTAAGCCTATTTAGCTTGTCTGCCGCGTTGTCGAGTTATCCGGAGTACCGTGGGGTATCCGGACTCTTAAGTAGCTTGGTTTCCTCAGCATTAGAGAGTGTTGGAGTTTCTTCTTCTGCTTCAGTGTCCATCTCATCGTCTGCAGGTTTGTCCAGAAACTTCCTTAACTACAAAGGCTTGTCTGGGGACTTCCTCAATGGGGTTGGGGATTTCTTCAGTAAACGTCTGAAGGACAGGTCCCTCAGAAGTGTTGGCTATGTGCTCAAAGCGTCCGTCAGCAGTGATTTTGATTTTTTCATTGTCTTCGTCCATGGTGTTCCAACGAATAGCTAGGGATAGAAATAGTCCGCCCGGCCTGAGCCCCCATGGCCATGGGTATGTAAGGCTACTAACAGCAAGAGGTCGCCTGGTATCCTGCAGGCTCCGTTTAAGATACTACTAAGGCAGTACCATTACCCCATCGACCCGGATCGCTTGAAACCTTAGGGCTAGACAAAGAGAGAATTAAGTCAGAGATAGTAAAGATGAGTCAGAGTAAGATTTTTGGGCAACAGATTGACCCGAAAAAATTTTCAAAGTATTTTGTAGTTTTCAATCGGAAAATATATGAGCAGAACGGCAAAATTGACCTTAAATGAATGTTCAAGTATTTCAAAAAATTTCGAAAAAGTTACACTTGCAATGATGTAGAGAGGACCGAAGGGGTTAGGTGACACTACACGAAGAGTCATAAGCGTATGACTAAGCACCTCGGAAGTTGAAAAATAATGAATAAAATTTTCAAAATTTTTTCTCAGTTTTCATTCGGAAAATATGTGAAAATTGCAACAACAAAAAACTAAAATGAAATGTTAGGTACTTTTTAAAAGTTGGCAAAAGTTACACTTGTAATGATGTAGATTCGGATTTTTTCGAAAAATTGGAAACCTTTTTAAATTTCTTCAATTATTTCGATGTAAAATCCCGCTATCTTTCACTAAAAAGCGACTAAATGACCTGGGACATCCTAGGAGAAAGAAAGCTGCGCAACACCACGTCACGAATCGTTTTGAGTTCTCTCCTGCTTCACGTACACCATGAGCTGCAATACACACACTTACGTATCACTTATGTTATTCTAATTAATATGTAGCCTCATATAATAATAATAATAATAATAATAATGATAATAATAATAAGCATCTTTATTTGTAGGCGAAGTTAAGGCAAATGCCTTCTTTTACACTTAACCTCTTTGTGAATACATTTACATGGTAAAGTAAATGTGTATGACATAATCTATAAGATAAAAAAAATAAAATAAGAAATGAAAGGAAGAAGACATAATAAAGGAAAGAATAACTCATTCATCCATCAACATTAATACGGTGGTCCTTGTGTTAACGCAACTCCGAGAGCAAAGAGAATCGCAGTGTATTGGAGAACGAGTATTTCGCTGAAATATTCCTTATATTCTTATCAAGGTCACCTCGATACAGAAAGAACGAGAGAATTTCTGAGTTACGTGTCTGGGAATTAAAAGAACTAATTTGGAAGAATACCGAGTATTTAGTTAATGTCATTGGAAAGAAATTGGAAAAAAGGAATAGAGATAGGCTGGGGTCTTAGTCAGAAGTATTTTCTGAAGGAAAAGGAGAGAATGGAATTTCCGTCTGTCTTTCAGTTTCGGATCTTTTATGAAAAATATATAATTTTTTGAAACTTTCATCGACTATTTTATTGTAACAATATGCTCTCTTTCACTGGGAGGCGACTCGATGTTTTGGGTCATCGTACGCGGAAGTGAGCTTTACAGCATCACATGATGTGTGAGTCGTATGAGTTTTCTTCTGCATGACCTGGGACATCATAAGCGAAAGTGAGATACCCAAAACAACGTCACAATGTGCAAATCCTATAAGTGATTTTCATCTTCACGTGACCATGAGAAGCAATACACACTTATACGTGTCAGTTATGTTATTCTAATTAATATTTAATCTGATAAGTGCCAAAAATATTTTGAAAAAAAAATTAAAAAATAAAAATGTTTGTCAAATTTTTTGAGAGTATTCGGAAAATTAATATTCCTAACATCTAAATATGCTTTCAAAATATTTCCATATTTTTTCCAAAAATTGAAAAAAAATTTATAACTTCGTCAATATTTTAATGCAAAACCTTACTATCTTTCACAAGGAACCGTCTCGATGACCTGGGAAAGCGTACGCGAAAGTACAGTACACAAATCGTCGTCCCGGTGTGTGAATCGTGACGTTTCTTCTACTTCAAGAGCGCACCAACCTTCAATACACACTCTTACGTATCACTCATGTTTGACTAAGTGATATTGAGTTCACAAGTCCTTGAAAAAAACTGCTAAAAATAACTTCAAATAATTTTCTGATTTTTCGAAAATTAAAAAAAAAATCAATATTTTATCAACTCTTCATGATAATGACACGTTACTCTTTAACTCGGAAGCATCTCGATGACCTGGAACAACGTACGCCAAAGTGCAGTACACATAATGTCGTTCTGAGTCGTGTGAATTTTCTTCTGCTTCAAGAGCACGACTGGATATTACGAATCTAGCAAAATTCTTAGATAAGAGAAAAGACGCACGTTTCATTGTCTTTGTCTTTTCTACAAAATTATCAATTTCAGTTCCCCTTCATACTTAACAGATAATGTTACGATTCTAAATTCTTCTAGATTTCAACAAAATAAATTATGCAGCATCCCAAAAAGTCGTACAAATTTCCTAAATAAATCCTTCACTGTAGTCACAGCAAGATCATGGAATAATATTCCTCCATATATTAGAAACAGTAAATTCATATAAAATTTTCAAAAAGCATCTGAGGAATTTCCTTCAATGGTAGTACAAAGGAATAAGTGTGCACTAAGATAAAATAAAAATAAAATAAAAATAAAAATTAAAGTAAAGTCGAATTAGGAATCTATTAAATGAAATCATTGATGATTTATGGTGAGTAAGCTAAATTTTTCTTTTAATATCATTTCTTTTAAAATTAATTTAAAATGTATTATGTTAGTTTGCATTTTTATTATATATAATCTTGTTCTTCCTGTAGTTACAAAACTAATTTGCTTTATACGAAAAATATTTTGTACAAATGTGGATCATAATATTGTTGAGAATACAAATAGTTTTGATAGTTGGTTGTAATATTAACACTGTTTTGTTTGTCGTAGTATATACTCGTATATATTTGTATTTGTAATTTTCAATTTATTGATTTATACAATTTTAAGTGTAAAAATTAGTGTATTGTTTCCTGTTTATCATTCTATGTATTATGTATGTATGCAAGCGGAAGAGCAGGCAAGATGGCCGAAACCTCGCCACATAATAAAGACATTATTATTATTATTATTATTATTATTATTATTATTATTTTAATCCGTTTAGGATCTCGGCTTTTTCTGCTGGTCGTATTGAGGTACGGGCTACACCAAGCTCACTCTCACTGGATGATTCAAAAATTTTCTGACTATTCTTGATGTGTTGAGCAAAACAGTTTTCTGAAGTTGTACATCAATGGTCTTACGCAATTTTAACATGCTAATACTATTGTGGAGGGAGATAGGGATGACTCCTGTAGAGGACATTACTATGTAAACTCTCTCCATGTTCCATATCCTTTGTATCACTGTATAGCCTTAAGATCACTGTATATCTGATATTTTTCCTGAATTGTTTTCTGAAGGTTGTAAGTGTTTGGCACAGCTATATCTATCAAATAGGTTGTCTTTGTTATTTGATCCTTTAGCACTATTTCTTGTCTATTATTATGAATTGTACGGTCCGTGATTATTGACCTGTCATAATATAATTTGAAGTTTGTTGATTCTAAAACGTCAGCCGGCTCATATTTGTAATAAGGTGTGCTATTTTCTATAAGACAATACTTTAAAGCTAATGCTTGGTGAATTATGTTAACCACCTGGTTATGGCGATGTAAATAATCAGTTTGTGCCAACATATTACAAGCTCCGGTTATATGTTGAATTGTTTCGGAAGCAGTTCCACATTTCCTGCACATCATTTTCTATGTGGGGATACTGCATAATATATTTCTTATAATTCCTAGTGGGAATAACCTGATCCTGGATGGCCATAACAAACCCTTTTGTTTCAGGAAAAAGCTCCCCTCGCCTGAGCCATGCGTTCGACGCTTTCTTGTCGACATTGGGGTTGCTCAGGTAATGAGGGTGTCTTCCGTGCAGTGCCATGCTCTTCCATTCCAAAATTTTGTCTGCTTCTGTTGAAATTTTTTCACTGTCTAAGTTTCTAGCTTCTCATAAGTTTAATGGAGTGTAATTGTTGTCTGCGCTGCAAATGCTGGCGTGCAGTGAGGATTCGTTCATCCGTTAATGAAAATAAGAACGAAGTTGAGCAATCTGCCTGTTGTGTAGGTTTTTATATGTATAATTCCTCTTCCGCCTTCATATCTTGGAAGTGACATTCTCAGATTACTTGATTTTGCGTGGTGTTTCCGATTGTTTGTCAATTTTACCCGCTATTTTCTCTGCAGATTTTCCAAATCAATGGTTGACTAAGATAGTATCCCAAATGAATAAGTTAAAATGGCGTTTGTGGCCTTTATCAAATTATTACTATTTAGGTCTGTTCTACAGATTCTCTCCAGTCAGGTGGTAAATTCCGATGTAAGAGTTCTCTTGATTTCAGTATGTGTTATCATTTTTGATTGCTTTATTCCTAGATACTTGTAAAACTCAAATTCTGTCATTAGCACAATTTTACCCTGCACTGTATCAACTCCCTTAGGGTTTACTAAATCTTTACCTCTACGACTATTAAAGATTCTGCATTTTTTCAAGCAAATTTCTTATTAATATCCACTGAAAACTGTTCCACCAATTGTATTAATTGTTGAAGCTTAATTGAGGATGAAGCTTATAGCTTCAAGTCATCCATGTACAACAAATGGGATACCCGATGACCACTTAGGTTATTGTCTATGCGATTTCCGATGTTGGTACGATTCAGTAAACGGAACAAGGTATTCAATGCCAAACAAAACCAAAGTGGACTTAAAAAATCGCCCTGAAAAATCCCCCGTTGTATCTTAATTTCAGAACTTATTTCATTTGTATTATCATCATAAATGTGAATAAATATTCTCCACTGTTTCATCATGTAGGAATCCAATCAAAGCAGGGTGAATTTTATATACCTTAAGGATATCTATTAACCACATATGAGATAATGCATCAAAGGCCTCCTAATAGTCAATATAATAACAGAAAAGATTTCTATTTCTCTGGTGAGCTTCTTTGATAATAACAGAATCAACTACCAGTTGCTCCTTGCATCCTTTCATGCCCTTTCTGCAACTCTTCTGTTTTTCAGTTAATATGTTCTGCTTACTTAAATGAGCGATTATTAGTCGTGTTATACAATCAGTCATTATTTTGTAGACAGTCTGCAGGGGCAGGTTATTGGTATGTACTTGGTTGGGTCATTTTAAATTTTCCCCTTACGCAATAAAAAAGTTTTACCTTCTGTCAAAAAATACGGTACAATTTCAGAATGTTGAAAGAATACATTGATGAAGTGAACCAGATGGATGTGAGTACACGTTAGTTTCTTGTACTAATAATTTTGTATGTTGTCACTACCTGAGATTTTCCAATTATGTGTTTCATTAACAACTATCCTTACTTGCTCTACTGTGATTTCAGGTGTCAACATGTTTTCAACTTGTAACATATCTTCTATTTCGTCTGATATCCAGTTTGAATTTTCTTTGTAGGGTACACTATTTGACCATATCGAGGACCAGTACCTAGTAATTTCCTCACATTTTGGTGGAATATGATTTTTATCACAGAAATTATTTTTAAGTGTCCTGTAGAATTTTCTTTCATACTTTGAAACTGCTGGTTCTCTCGTTTCCTTCTACTACATCTTGTATACCTATTTAATCTCAATTTATATGCAGCAATTTTTTGTTTAAGTGTGTCAATAATACTTATACCTGTTTGATTAGGTTTATCGTGAGTACCATGCACCTTGTATTTATTTTCAATAGCTTCAGCGTGTCTCTTCACTTTCTTAGAAGGATTCCTCTTACGATACTGTAACATACGTGCTAATTCTGCTCTTAATTTCTCAACCTGTTTCTTTATCTTCTCTTTGCTCCATTTAGCTGTACTGCTGTAACTGCAGCACAGTAGACTAGAGTATGTGGAGATTGTAGGTGGAGAATGGTTAGATTATATTGTACAGACGTTAGCTTCTTGAATGACCGGGTCCCGTCCATTCTTTCCCCGGCCACTGGCGGCTTGCTCACTGTCACGCCTATCGCCAGCTCTAGACGTGCCCTGGCGCTCCCCAGGCAGAAGCTCTTTTCGGAGGCATTTCTTCTTTCTCACCATCGATGATGTGTTGTCTTTTACCCTACCGCCAGGGAAGAAAGAGGGATTGAGGAAGGATAAGGCAAGGAAATTTTTCCCGGATTGGTGACAGCCTCCAAGCTACTCGATCCACTCATTGGCTCCCGCGGGTAAGGGAAGGAAAACTATAAGGGTGAAAGAACGAATGGAAACACTCAGGGACAAGGACAACGGTCAGCTGCTCCGATTAGTCGCCTCTTACGACAGGGGGAGATCCCGTGGTGCTATTCTCCAGGTGGCTCCGACACCACACGGGTTTTATTATTATTATTACTATTATTAGTAGTAGTACCAATTTAACAATACGGTCCAATGCCGTAGAAAAAATTCAGATGAGATATCGAAAAACGTCTTTTTTTGCCATGATTCTGGATGGTATCATCCTACCTCCTTCGGTGAAGTACCCACATTCTCTCATCCCACCATGATCCTTCATTCAACCAACTACCGACTTTCGACTATCTTTCAAAGCAGGACAGTCCAGCTGCTGAGTACCAGCAGCATTTCAGAGATATGAAAACTTTTTATTTAGATGAGACGTTTGTTTACACTAATTGTTCATCCATGAACGATTCCATGGGTGCTTTTTTGCACTGTCATAGTGATCACTGTAAAACCTCTGTGCCAGGTCTGAGGTTCGTCGCTTAGAGTGAGGATCGCTCCGTCTCTCCACACCGAGTTCCTCGTGCAGCCGCGCAGAGCGCGGCCTCCGCCGTGTGTCCCTGCCGTCCAGTGCTTTTTGACTGTGTGCTCTGGGACCACGTGGCCGCAGTTAGCCCGGACCACGTGGCCGCTGCTCCAGCATCTTCGTTGCTGTTGCGTGCTGTGTGCACGCCTGCTGGTTGCTGCCACCTTCGTTTCTTCCCTTGGTGACGACCCCGTCCACCAGGCGTATGCGCTTCACACATATGCCACCCCTTTAGTCTCTCTACCGTCCCCCACATCTCATGTGACCCCTTATATGTCCGACCAATCTTTTTTTAGCCTTAAGCCCAAAAAGCGCCCCCTTACTGAGAACGAAACTCGGCACGCTCTTCTCCTCTTGAACGCGACTGATTGCCTTAAAGAATTCGGTAAAGTCAAACAGTCTTCTTCTAAGCCCGGCCCCTACTCTCGGCTCGCGTCCCAGCTCGAGCAACTCGCTCGTGTTTCCCGCGTCTGTGGGATAAAGAACGCCCTTTCAGTTAGAGATCCCCGCATACGTGCCCACGACACTGGCTGACCCACTTCCCTCTACCTGCCACCATGGCCGCAGAGGACGAAGTGAGTGACGCCCGTGTCTCGGGCGCCGGGGACGATGGTTTCATCGCCCCAGGCGATTTTTTTGGCCACGCCGTTCTTCCGCTGTCGCCACCCCTCCGCTGTTGGCCACAGCTAATCGTATTGCCCCTCTCGCCCTCATCGAACCGATGGAGACGATAGCGAAGGAGACTTCTTTTTCATTTGTTGAGACCCAGTACCGCGGCACTTATGCCATTACCTGGGATAGTTTTTCTCCCTCATCTCTCCTCTGTTGCCTCGGTGCATTGATATCCTCGCTCGGCGATATGTCTAAGTTGTTGTTATTATCTTTATGTAGGCCGTTCCTTTCGCCTTTCCTTCTTTTCCGGAAAGTTACCGTCCCCGCCACGGGGAGGCAGGAACGTTACTACCATCTAGCGCCGTACGTATATGCATGACTCCCGTTACATAATCCTCAAACGCCATGTATAACCCCTTCGTGGAAATGATCTCGTCCTGTCTCACCCACGCAGGCAGTCCTAGTCCCCCTTTTTCTTGTACCAGATTCATCTTTCTTCTGCGTTAATCATGCACTCATGTAGTATATGTTGAACTGTCTCGTCCCCATTCCGACACCAGCAGGTACTATCTTCCACTATCCCGCGCTACCTAAAAAACGCCTGCAGATGTGCGTGCCCCGTCATCACTTCTATGGTCACTAAGCTTGGCTTGAACCACGCCTTGTTTCTGTGGACATACCCCACTCGCGGCATGAACATGCGCAGATCCGCCCCTTCTAAACTTTTTGCCCACCTCTGCTGCCATCTTGCCCATAAATCTTTATCGAGTTTTTTGTGCCATCCCCTTCTTGTATCATGTAGTGTATTGTTCCCTATTTGTATTTTATGAATGCGTCTCATACTATAGCGTTGCACAACTCTTTCCACATTTAAATCAACTGGTAGGATACCCATTAGTACCAGTATCGCCTTTATTGATACTGTGCGGTATCCACCGTACCAGTACAAGAGACGTCTTCTCTGTACTCTGGTTAGTTTCTCCGTGAAGCATTTCTTTTTCATTCTTTCGTTCCAGACAATGCAGCCATATGTCAAAATTGGTAATAGCGCCCCCAGGTACAGTATTCTTAATTTCTCGTAAGGGATCGTATGCTTTGTAAGCCCTACCCTGTGTAGTCCAAACACTAATTTAGGTACTTTTTCCCCTATATACGCTATGTGCGGCATGAATGACATTTTTTCGTCGAACATTACGCCGAGAAATTTTACCTATCTTTTCATTTTTAATCTGGTTCCTTCCATCCATATTATTGGGTCTCGCCTCCATTTCCCCCTGTTTTAGCCCTATTACCATTCCTTCTGTTTTCTTTGTAGAAACAGTTAGCTGGACCTGTTTACTTTTTTCCTGTATTAAGCGAAATGCCTTGCTGCCTTCACGTTCTATCCCTAGGCGACTATTCGCCGACACCACTACTAGGAGGTCGTCCGCATATACCACAAATTGGTACCCCTCCGTTTCTAGGTCATTGAGCACTGTATTTAACACTACGCTCCACAAGAGCGGCCCTATATGGCTTCCTTGCGGGCACCCTTTCGTTAGCGTTCCATGTATTGCTTCTGTGTCCACTTCCAGTATTACGTCTCTATCTCCCAAATAAGAGCGTAATAACTGTTGCATTCCTTGAGACAGATGTAGGTGCTCCATTTGTTCATGCACCACTCCCCAGCAGACGCTGTCAAAAGCTCCTTTGTAGTCTATAAACATCATAAGTTGATATCTACCCCTTCTTCGTGTGATGATATCTTTCACCGCGCAGAGTGCGTCATCTGTACCACATCCCTTCCGAAACCCATATTGCCGTTTATTTAACAACTCCACTACTTCTTCATATACAATTCTCTTATCATGCACATCATATACTTGTCTAGTAACTTTCCGGCAACTGGTAACATTGTTATCGGTCGGTACGATGCCACATCTTGTTCGTCTCTTTTTCCTGGTTTTAAGAAAAAGCGTAGAAGGCCTATCTTCCTCAACTTTGGGAAATATCCTCTCGTTACACACACATTGAGAACACCAGTTATTTCCTTTGACTAACGCTTCCATTGGTTTTGCAACGCCTCCCCTGTTTTTCCGTCAAACACTGGGCTTTCTCCTGGTCTGATCTCGTCTACCAGTTGCTTTACCGCTTCTTCTGTTAAGACTGGTTCACCCAATATCTCTGCTTGGCAACTGTCCTGTCTTCGCCCTAAATCCCCAAGGGAATAGCCTAATACCTTCGTCATGAACCCCCCGCCTGTCTCCGTCCAGTATGTCGTGTAGGATGCCTCCCGCCGTAGATTAACCCACACTGCTTTACTTTTAATTTTTCCTGCCCCTAACACGTACGGGAGCCCCCAAACTATTTTGCTGACCATAGTCTCTATGTATGACAGCCAGTAGTCCTTCTTCCGCCGTCGTATCGCCGTGCGATATGTCCTCAACGCCTCCACGTATCGTATGTGGGCTAGCAGTTTCGCATCCGTTCCCGTCTGTCGCTGCTGGTATTGCCATCGTATGCGTCGTGCCTGGCGTTTCAATGCGGTCAGGTCCTTCCCCCACCACGGGTGTCCTTTCTGACACCCCGCACTTGTGCTGTGACAATATGGTGTTATGCAGGCTATCAAGTCATCCTGGAATGCCTTTATGCGTGTCTCCAGGTCCACCGCTGTCCCCGACCCCTCATAAATCTGTTGCGCTAGTATGCTTTTGTTCAGACGATCCCATGCCACCCTACGGTAGCTAATCCGCGTTTCCGTGACTGGAGTCTCGTCTTTTTCCTGTATCATGTATGTTATCGCCTTATGATCGCTATGTATGTCTTGCAACCCTGTCCACTGAACTACATCCGCTCGCGCTGTCCGCGTCCGCAGCGTCAAGTCTATAATCGACGTACCATTGTCCGTGTCGTATGTTGTTTCGCCAAACTGGTTCATGAGGAGTAAATCATTCATGTGTATGAAGTCCTCCACTCTTTGCCCCATGGGCGTCGTTATCCGGTCCCCCCACACTGTTGACCTCCCATTGAAGTCACCTCCCAAGTAGACGTCATTTCCACGATTTTCATTTAAGAAGCGGTCCAGCGTGTCATAGACGCCCCTCTGTCTCCTGTCTCTCGGGATGTATATGTTGACTATCTTCACTGACCTTGCTGGAGTCCGCACCAAGACTGCCTGCATGAAGGGTCCCGTGTATTGCATGTACTCCATTACTTCATAACCTGAATTACATATTAAAATTGCCGTCTGTCCATACGTCTCCCCCACACACCTCATCCTAAGGGGGACATGCCACACACGACCGTGGCGCATGTAGGGTTCCATGTATAAGGCATATATCTACCGCATACTGCTCTGCATAACGCATTGTCTCACACATAGCAACCTGTCCCCTATTCATGTTCATTTGAATTTTAATTGCCATTCTGGTTTGTTCGTTTGAGCTCCTCACACTTACGCTTGTATTGTGGACATGTACGCCCTCTCGCATCATGGTCCCCTGATTCTCCTTTCCGTATGCAATTTACACATCGGTTGGCCTTATGCGCATTCGGGCACTGATTACTGTTATGTCCTGGCTCACCGCAGTGTGCACATGTCATATCCCTATCTCGACAGTCTTTTGGCACGTGGCCGAATCGGAGGCACCTATAACACTGCAGAGGATCAAGGTACTCTGCTATCCTATATGAAGCGTGGTTTAGAAATACCTTCCCCCTTTCTAGAAGCTGTCTGCTCCAAGTAGCATCGAGAGCAACCACCCAGTGTCTTCGGCCGGTGCTGTCCTGCCCCAATTTCCGAAGTACGTGCATCGCCCCGCCCGTCCCCGGCATTGCGTTCTAGCAACTGGGTGCGAAAATTGTCTTCTTCCATTGTCTCCACATTGTATACAACTAGCCGTGGCATATACGTTTGCGGCTTCACTGCCTCGAGGGTCATGCTCCCCGCTATGCGCTAAGCGAGTGCACCATGCCCCGCTGCATCATCCATGTGCACACGTACCATCCCGTTGCGGAGTAGACTGTTGCTGGCCCCTCTGGCTCAACCCCTCCCTCTGCCCCCGCCTCCAATACTCCACCTACCCAAGTCCCCGCCGCGGCGAACACCCGCCCCCTTCCGACGTCGCCACCCCCTCTGCCACTATTTTTTCCCGCGCTCCTAGTGGTCGTCGTTCAATTGTAGGATCTATTTTCTTGGAGAACCTGGAGGATGAGCGGGAGGAACTCCAGAAGGTATGCTCTGACCGCCTGACTGCGACCCGTACCCGCTCCCATTACATCGTTCGTCCTGAGACGACCGCAGACCACGCTGCGGTTGTGAAGATTTTGAGGGAGATCCGGGCCGCGGAGCTTCACGCGGCCAACTTCTTCAACCATCGCGTCACTCCGGAGCGTCGTGAGCGTGTCGTCATCAGACGACTCCCCCATTCCATCCCTTCGGCGGAGGTGGTCTCTGATCTTCTTGGTTTGGGCTTCAGTGTCCACCATGTTTCCGAGATGATGAGGAAGGGTCCCTCAGGTTTCACATCTCTTGGCCTCTACACCGAAGAAGTAAACAACTCTGATGTCTCCGAAATCCTTCGCTTGCAATACCAATTATATCACAGGGTGGCAATCGAAGTGACCCATAGCAGCGACCGTGATCCCCGCTGTCTCAACTGCCAGCAGTGGGGCCACACCCGAAGCCGTTGTGGTCGTCCCACATCATGTCTTCGGTGCGCCGGACCCCATTCCATTGATACTTGCGACCGCGAGCGTAATGCTGTCCGCTGCGCCAATTGTGCCTCTGGCGACCACGTCGCTTCCTTTTCTGGCTGACCCGCCCTCGTTGAATTAAAAACTCAACGGAAGGCGCAAGTCGACAATGCGCGAGACGCTCGCGAGTCGACTGCCCTACGGCGCAAGGCGGGTAACTTTGCACGTCCCACAGTCTCGTCGGCCCCCGTAACCCCCTCTTTCAACCGTCGGTTCCGTCTGGACAGACCTCGCCGGTGGATTTTCCACCCGTTCCGCCCCCATCTCCTCCTGCCACGCACGCGCCCACCGCTCCTCGTCCGTCCACCCATCCGCTTCCTGCTACCGCTACTCTAGCCGAGTTCACCGCGGCAAGTCTCCAGAACCTGAGATTTATCTTGGGGTACATTTCCCACTTCGACATCGTGAAACTTTCACGTGTTCTGAAGCAAGTCGTGTACATCCTGAAGAGTCCGGGGTTGCACAACCTCACCCAAACCATCCAGATCCTCCCCATTATCGCCACCCTCTTTGATTAATCACCATCAGTGATTCTTCAAGTTTAATACCCAAAGGTCGAATCTTATCCATTGTCACATGGAATGCCCAGCGCAATGTTGCCCCCAAAAAGGCATCCATCCGTCAATTCCTTGTGGAGTATTAAATTTCAATATTCCTCATCCAAGAAACCCACCTAAATACAGAAAATCGTTTCTCTATCCCCGGGTACCACATTGACGATCACGCCACCAGAGGTGGGGGAACAGCGATCGCGGTACGTCATCACACTCCGCACACGCGCTTGCCTATCCCCGCGCTCGTTGGCATCGAAGCTACTGCTGTTGAAATAGGTAGCACATCGAACCCTCTTATCTTGGTCTCCCTATATAAAAAACCATCCAACGACCTCCTACATGCGGACCTCTCTTCCCTTTTCCACTCAGGCCCCGCAGTTATTATCGGAGGTGACTTTAATGCAAAAAATCGAAACTGGGGCTCTCGCGTTACAAATGACGCCGGGAAATCACTTCTCAACTTCCTTAACTCCACCCCCACCGTTGCTTTCGCACCACCCACCGGATCCACTCACCTCTACGATGGAGAACCACATGATATTTTAGATATCGTGCTCCATCCCTCCTCTCTCACCCCGTCCTCTCCCCGGTCACTTTTCGAACTAAAATCCGATCACCTTCCCGTCCTCTTCGCACTCTACGTGGGAGCAACTCCGTTCTCACATACCATTCAACACAACCCCAGTACGAATTGGAAACAATTTGACTCCCATCTCTCCCGCAAAATTGATCCGTCGCTCCCTTTGTGAACAATGGACGACGTCGATGTTGCAATCAACCATATCACCAACCACGTCCTGACCACCTATAAAAACTCCACCAATTACACCCCTCCCCCCCGCGNTCCTCATCCGCGAAAGACGTCGTCTCCTTCGCATATACCGCCCCACTCGTGAACCTCTCGACCGTTTTAATTTTAACACCGCCGTCCGCAACCTCTCAGACAAGTTAAAAATCCATCATACCAAAAGTTGGGAGAATTATATTGAAAAGTCCTGTTCCTCGGGATCAGACGATATTTGGAGACTGCAAAAACATCTGAGAAACCCAATGGCCCCGTCACGGCCCTCTCTACACCGGACACCACTTCGCCCGGCCGGTGACGTACAACCCGGCCGTCAAGGCTCAGACATTCGCCGACGTGCTGGAGAAGCGCTTCACGCCGACGTCACTCCCCTCCCCGGTCCCCGCCATCTCGTTTACTTCAACAGCCCCACTAGAGATTCTGGCAGATTTTGCCATTACGGAATCCGAAATTCATGTCGCTGTCAAATCCACTAAAAAGCGAAAGTCGCCGGGTCACGACCGAGTGACCGGGGTGATGCTTCACAACCTCCCCCGCACGGTCATTAAATTCTTAACCGCCCTTTTCATTGAGTGTTTAATACTAGGTTATTTTCCAACCGTGTAGAAAAACGTAACAGTAGTGATGCTTCCGAAAGCCGGTAAAAGCGACCGCGATCCAAATAATCACCGCCCTATAAGCTTACTCCCCATTTTAGGAAAAACTCTAGAACGAATAGTGTTGGCACGCTTGAGTCGAATTCGTAATGACGGAAATGCGATTCGTCCGGAACAATTCGGTTTTAGAAAAGGTCGCTCATCAGCCTCGCAAACGCTTCTTTTAGAAATGGAGGCGGCGTCGGCCGTGAGACAACACTTTTCCCTCCCCACGATATTTTTCGATTACTCATTCGCTTTCGATAAAGTTAACCACTCCCTCCTCCTCTCAAAATTACAATCGATAATTCCGGCATTTTTGCTCCATTTTGTTCACTCGTATTTATCCGGACGCACCTTCAGAGTCCGGTACCAGAGCTTCACCTCGACCTCCCGTCCCGTCAACGGAGGGGTGCCTCAGGGCGCGGTTCTCGCACCCATACTCTTCTCCGTCTTTACTAGAGACATACCAAGCGTGCCAATGATCCGTGAATTTCTGTACGCGGACGACGTCGCGTATTGTTACACGGAATTTGCTTCCCATCCCCGAGCCGTCAGGCATTTGCAGCGGGCCGTCGACAAATTCGTCGAATGGTCACGCAATAACGGACTTACTATGAATCATTCGAAATGTCAGGCGCTTCTCTTCTCCTTTCCAATCAGCACCACAATAACGACAAAACCACTAAACATTCTCGGTAACGATATCCCGTGGCAAGATACAATTAAATATCTCGGCGTTACTTTCAATAGAAAATTAATTTTTTTTAAACATTGCCACTTGGCGGCCCAGTATATAAAGGCCGACGCATCCGCAGCCTTTACCCCAACTTCCGTTTCAGGAAGATCTCCGGCGCGGTCAAAGCGCGAGTGTACAAAGCATGCGTTCAGAGTGCAGGAGTTTACGCTTGCCAAACCTGGGCCGCTGCCCTACGTAACCCCGTCAATGCTTTAACACGTGCAGAAAACCATTTCATTCGGGTCGCGCATAAACCAGAGCGAGGCACCTTTTTCGATCAGACTAAAAAGAAATATAAAATTACTCCTATTTCGGAATTTATCCAACAACTTGCAATAAAACATATGAGTCATTCCAAAATCCGATTACCGCACCGTTATTCGACAAATATCGTTACCTCAAGAACACCGCACCGGTCCACAACGCGCTCAAAAGATCACCAACCGACGTTCTGTGGTATCCGTCTCCAACATAATAATCCAATCCTTCGACCTGTCATCTGACTGGTGAGCCAAGTTGCCAGGGCGCCGGCTAAGCGGCTCATCACACCACGCTTCTCTCTTTCTAACACCCTACCTTACCGTTACATGTAGAAAAGCTTGAATAGCAAGCTACAAAATCTTCTTTCTGTTTCAGAGACTGCCATAGTGCCACTCGTTCTTTTCACCACCATTCATTTTGCAGTGTGTACACTGCGGAGAAATATGCAATCCTTGAGGCGCTGTAGTTCATTCAGCTATCTTCAATACGGCGTCTGGTTCTATTCAGTGACTCTATTAGTGCTCTGTGGTCAGTGTCTTCGCTGTACACTTGTGACATCCTGACAATGACCATTCAGAATCTAATAAGCGGTTTAGCAGTCTAAAATTTTGAAATAGTCTTTTGTTGAGTTCCTGGGCAAGTGGGTATTATTGGTAACGAAGAAGCTGACGAGGAAGAGAAGTGGCAACGCAGAAAGCAGTTCTTGATATTTCAACCGTTCCCACGTCAGACACAAAGCTTGCCTTAAGATCGTCTCTTGTTAAGACGTGGCAAGCCGAATAAGAAAATTGAGCCTTCAAACTGAGGACGGTAAAAGACTCCGTTAAGACTTGGGTGTCATTATCCCCTGCGAACAGACGTGAAGAAGTGATCCTTACAAGTCTTCCTATTGGCCACAGCTATCTTACCCATGGTCATCTCTTACGAGGTGAACCTTACACCCACCCACCATTTGTGAGACTTGCAACACAACACTTACCGTGGAACACTTTTTGGGGGGGTCTCAAATACATTACCAGCCGACGGAAACACAATCTACCCAACAGATAAGACGTCATGTTTGGGCAAAATGAACCGACTTTGATATCCTTTTTTAGATTCCTTCAGGAATGTGGCCTTTGGCGCAGTATCTGATCTTTACTTGTATGTCATAACTTAAATTCATAAATGAATCGTGGCTCCTCCCACAAGTTCTCGGGAGGGTTTGGATTTACATTCTTCTTTCTTTTTCCTTTTCTTTAAATTTACATCTTTCTTTGTTTTCCTTTTTTGTAATGTTTTAGACAACTTTTGTCTGTCTTTTCCTGTCTTCTTAGTGTTTGGATATAAGGTATTTCAGGAGGGTTGTTAGTGGGTATGGTCAAGTCATTTGGTGAGTTCCACACACGGTCATGTTGTATTCTCCATAATGCATAACGGCATTTTCCCCACCTGTACAAAAATATTAGGGCTCTAATGACCTCGATGACGGCGAGCCGTAAAAGCCCCAATTAATAAATGATGAATCTTTAAATCTTGATTTTTGCAATCATTTTTTAGTGCCAGAATTGTTTGTCTCTTTATCCCAAATCCAATAGTACCATTACTTGCAGTTTCTTTTTCTACTAAAATTACTCAAGAGGATGATCCTCTGTTTCAATCTGTAACAACCCATTTGTTTATTGGCTTTTTGGAATAATGCAGTGTTTATATAGTGGAGTGCAGGGTGCCATTATTTAAATATTATAACATAAAATTAAAAATACAGTGAAGTGCCTTCTTTTGATTTATTTATCCAGACTCTGTAAAGTGTTTGCGGTACAATGTGAACATATATGTAAATTGGGGGCTTTTCACTCAATACTCAAATAGTCTCATAAGTTCATCACATTATAGGTTACTATTAAGTTGATCATCATTGAGGCAATAAATTCTTTTACAAAATTCATAAGAAGATTTTGATGAAAAATTGTGTATATTGAAGAAAGACACTTTAATTTATTATTTTATTCCTCAAACAAGTGCCAGTTGATTCGCAATTCACACATTTAAAAGTATTTCTTTGTTATTTGCTAAACAAATATCACCTCTCATTTAAATAACCTAAATTTAATTTTTAAGTTTAATGTTAAGTTATACCAATCCTATGTACAGGTAAACTAATTACCTCTATAGGAATTATTTCATAATTTGCATGCATTTACACGCTATGTATTAATGTATTAATTTTGGTTTGAATAAATTTTACTATTTTTTTTACTTAATCATTTATTGAAGGGTAACTTTTTTAAATTTTACTACAATGGTTCAACCCTATCGGTAATGTAATCTGGTGTTGGTAATGTAATTAGTTTTTTATTACAATGATACATAATAAAAGTAACATATCGAAAATTAATTTAATTTGAGTCAAAATTCTTTAGGCTGTAAATTGCAATAAAACTTTCTGAGAAGTCTTCCAAGATGTGGATTGATGTACGAAAATTTGAGAATGAAAAGGTTCACCTAACTTGTCCAATCAATTACTATTTTCTTTTCTGAAAAATCAAGATATGTTAGACAATAACATTTACTGACTAAGGTGATATAATACTCATTTGAAATGTTATGATTATGACAAATTAAAATGTTCTCAGAAATTGAAAACAATAAAAAATTAAAGGCACTCTGAGTACATAATGCCTTTAAGTAATGATACATTCTTCAAATCTTCTGTAGAATATTCTTTTTTTTTTTTTTTGGTGACTTTTCAGGGAAAAATAATAAAAATGTTAATAAAATGTAAAACATATAATATTGATGCAAAAAAATACTGGATTCTTGCTAATGGTTTTGGGAAGTATATACTGTAATGAAGAAAGAAATATTTAAATACAATTTATTCCAAGATTGTGATTTTAATATTGTGATATAGCTCATATTTTACCATGGAGCTGATAACAGCAGTGTAAATGTTGTTTTACTTTCCAAGGAAAAATAAATAAATTATCACTTACAATCTTTATTATTTATTTATTTATCATGATTACACAATGGATGTAATTAGTGGAATTAGAATTTCCATGGAAAATTTCAAAAATCATTAAAAATGTTTTGCTTTTTATTAAAAATTTTATTCAGAGGAACCTGAAGGTTTGCAGTATTAGATTTAATGTAATTTTCTTTCATTATGGAGGAATATTTAAAGAATGGTGTAAAGGAATTAAGAGCTGAAAAGAAAAATTAGACCAAAAAAATTTATGATTTAATTATACTTCCCTTTGTACAGATATTTTTAAAATTTTTCTTCTACACAAATAAATTAGTCTAGTAAACTGGAAGGAAGTTTGTGAGATGAGACAGAAGAGGCAAAAGCTCTAACAAATAGAACAACATACATGAGGTATATGATGGTTCTCATACATCCACTGACTTAGTTGAATCATAATAAAAGTCCTCAATGGCTTCCTCATTCCGAAAATCCAAATCCAGAATTCCGAAAATCTTGTCAAAAGAATATTTGAAAACCACTCTTCAACATGCCTATTGTACAAAACATCAAGAGACATACTTTTCTTTCTACAACAAATTGTGAATTTGTTTTCCTTTTATTTTTAATCTACACCACTCTGAGCCTCCTCTGTCTCTCTCACATTCTTCATCATTTTAAGAACATTTAACCATTTAAATTACCAAAAAGTGAGCAAAATTTTAACATCATATACAAGTGCTTACTTGAACATAACAAATATGACTTTTGTTACATTTTTTACTTAAAGGTATACATTCATACACAAACAAATATGTACATGCATCGACATATACACATTAGTTTTAATTATGAATGTACACTTAAGCATGCATATGTACATACATATATACACTCATACAAACCTTGTGGCATTTGACCTTTTTCTGTTGGTCCATTGTTGAATGTCTTAATAAGTCATCTGCTAAAAAACATTTGAAAACAATTGACACACGGTTTCAAGTAATAATAATACTAAGAGATAAAGAGTAAATTGACTATAAGAAGAGTAAACTGTATGTTGAAACATTCATGCTTTTAAGTCCAAATATAAAATTATAACACTTTGTTAAATAGTGAGTCATGTTAGTATTACATCATGATGATTAATTCTTTGAAAGTTCATATGAGGATAAAAACAATAAAGGAAGATTGTTTCAAAATTTTAAGACGACAGTGACAGCCAATATAGAACTTTAATTGGTTTCTTGGGAAAACATGCACAAAAACATAAGTTAAAAACTTAAAGTTAACTCCAAATATCTGAGCATTTCTAAGCTAAAATAATGTAGTTTTATTATGGACGGTTTATTTGTTCACACTTTACATTAGACAACATAGTAAAATGTTTCTTCTCTTAAAATTTGTGCACTTTAAGTCTTATACTACAGAAATAACTGAGCAAATACTAAATGGTGCGCATTTACTTATTTGTAATATGTTCTTCCTAAACTAAGTTAGATCTTCCGATTCTTTTCTACATAGTGACACGTATTGTGTTGTACTATTATGATAAATTCATGTAAGAACATCTGAAGAACACACATCTTTCCAATTACAAATCACATGGGAGTTTTGTTGCTGACATCATAATACTGCAAACAGCACATTTGAAACAATAAAAAATAGTAGTAATTTCAGAAAATAATAAAGAAAGGAATTAGTGGATATTCAAAATGTTTTTCAATGTCATAAAAATGAAATAAAATTTCCAAGAGCACTACTTTCAGCTTCTTCATTTCTAAGTACAAATGATTCCCAGTATCTATAATAAACAGAAGTATTTATGACAATGACTCTTGTTGAAAATATCCCCCAGATCAAATGACATGTGCATTAATTTATCACATTTACAGTCCAATATTTGCGGGAATGGGAGGCATAGAAATGATCAACCACTGCCAACTTTCTTCAGAACACATTTTCATTGTGTTGGAAATACAAGGATGATTCTGAACCTTATGAAAAACATTTTCTCCGTACTTTATTTCTAAACGGAAATTAAAAAGAAACTTCATTCATTCCTTACAGTAGAACCGAGAAATCTACATATGCTGTAAAATATTTAGTATGCATTTGAAGTTTAATTTTCCATTCAACTATCTTCTTTACTAATAAATGCTCAAATTTGGTGAATGTAGAAGTATACGAGAGAAATTATTATGAAACTGAAGTTCACGCAGAGTTCTCAACAGGAATAGAAAGCATTTCATTAAATCAAATATAAAACTTGGAGAAAGGATAGGTTTTCACTGATTTTGAGTACAGAAGTTTAACAGCCCCTTCACATCCTTCTGAAACACAATAGCCATAAAATCTGTATGTAAAACAATTCACTATGTGACATAACAACAACATTTAATCTAGTTTCAATGACACAAAAGTCTAAAATAACAAGATTTAATAACTTATTGAAAGGATGCCTCCCAAGAAACAAGTTGGCAGGAGGAACATTGAAAAAATATTCTAAGGAAAAAAAATACATATTTCATTTTACATCACAAAGTTCCAGGCTTGCAGATATTTAATAGAAGGTTTTAGAATTAGGATGATTGAAAGAGGAAATATGAGAAACTTGTCCCCGATCATTTTCGACCTAAAATTACAAGTAAATGATCAGAATCTTAAATAATTTTCACTAAGCAGTGTTTAAATACAAGTCAATTATTTATTTAAGTCAATTATAAGTTTCCTACTTCTGACAGCTGTCTTAATTTAGGGTAAAGTGTTTGTGTGTGTCAGGTTTCCTTAAAAATTGAATACTTAATCAAAGGTATTTCAGGAATGTTCATAAAAATTTTGCATTTGCAATACCAATAATGATGTAAAATTATAAATGTTCCAACATCACCTTTAATGTCAACTATTTGACCAAATACACACATATACTCGTTTTCTATAAGTGAGCAAGTAATTAACATGGGTCAATGATTCATACACAAGGTACATACCAAGAAAAGGAAACAAATTTACAATGGAAATGCATATGAAACTTACAAAGGTAATTTAATTATTGTGGAAACACAAAACAAAGAGATTTTTCCAAATTCATGAACATTGTGCATGTCTCCTCTAAACATTTGGTCATGCTGTCTGCCACTGCGGTACTCCACTGAAACTGCATTCACATTTAAACAATAAAACTAATTAAACAAAATAAACACCGATCATTAACAAAGGAGACATCAACTACAGATTCTCTTTAAACAGTGAGAATAGTATTTGGGCATTTTTATGCATTATCTATAATACAGTTTGGATTTAACTTCACTAACAATTAAAGTCATATGTAATAAAATAAACATTTTTCTTAATAATCAATTCACATTCACAAAGCCTCCTATCCAGTCCTCTAACAGCAACTACAATCAGTATACTGTTGCCAGAAAGATGTGCACCTCCCCTTCCAAAAAATCCAACATAACACAGTACACCTGTGTAGAAAAAGTATAATGGATGGTAACCCACTGATTTTGAGATCATATAAGCAAGTGTTTAGTATACCTTGTTCTACTGAGTAAGATTGATTACACAATATTCCAAAACTCTCCCCACTGAGGGAGAAACGTGTAGCACAAGAATAAATCTTGGAAATAAGTTTCTTCTTTATAGTACATGTAGTGTTCCATTTCTTGGGGTTTATGTTAAGTTCTTGGATTGTAAACTTTTTCTTGAACACACTGAATCCAAACACAAACAAATGACAGAAGGCAGAATGGGGGCACCGTGAATGAGATCTGATGTAAGATTATCTACACTACATGATAACTTGTTGGTCGTGTTTCATGTACAGCATTAAACAACATTATAAAGAAATTGTACATAAATAGGAATAAAACAGAAGGAAAGGAATATTATGGAAGAAAAAATTTGGAGAGTCGCAGACTTGAATAACAGTTTTTACGGACATAATTTCTCTGATTTAACTATTTTTAGTTTCATTTAAATCACAAATATTCTGGCCAATTTTGTGTTGTGGCCATATTTTGTGCTGTGTGTGGAAATTCATCAACACAAGTTACCCTGTTCAATAAATTTTCAAGACAGAAGATAGAAATGCAGGGCTCTCCAGAAAGTTTGTACAAAATGTCATAATCAAATAGTCAAATTATGTACAAAATCATGCACAAGAATGTTAGGTTTTGAATGAGAGAAAACATTAAGAATGCAACATATAACATGTAGTAACAACACACCTCTTTACATCAAATTTTGAATTATCAAAAAAAAATTTCATGAAGAATCAAGAATAAACGAGGTGAAATTTTACCCCTCTAAGGGATCTCATAACATCATGCAACATTTAACTTACAAACACACTTATTTTTTGAGCAGGTATAAGAAAAAATTAGGCAAAATTTATGTCTGATCAAGAATAAAAAGAAATTTAAGTTTTTGCATGCAAACATTTATCAGAATGAAAGCTACACCATGTCATATTATTAACAGGAGAAAGTGTAAGTTAAAAATAATATTTACATATGAGATAATAATTCAAAATTTGACAATTTTTTATATGTAAACATTCTCAGTATTTTCTATTTCAAAACCATTTACAATTACAAAAAGGAAAAAGTTTATTCTTAGTTAATTCTGAAAATGGTTTGATGCTAAGAACTAGCTTTCTCATTCAGTATCACAGATTTTCATCAACTGCTTGAACGTTTATTGCAGTATTAAACAACAAATGAAGCTATGAGCATACTGTATACACTATTGAATGATGTGCATTTTCCAATCAATGAATACCGATAGAAAACTTATTTGTTCGATGCTACAATTAGTATACACCTAATTCAGATCCTTTTCTCTTGTGAAATATGTTGTATTGCTTCAAGTTCGGTTCTATCAAGAGAGACAACATTTCCTGTAAAGAAAAAATTCACCTCAGGCAGTGAACTAGATTACGCGCAATACAAATATTCTCATCACATACATGTTATGAATTAAAACAAATTAGTATTTACACCATCAAATGCTTAAACATTAACATAAGCTGCAACATTCCAGGTAAAGAGTAAAATCATTCCTCACCACCTCCCCATTATCTGTATCAGTTTTAATACATCTGAATGCATAAGGACATGTCTACACTTTTCACTATGAATTTCTAAAATTGACATTGAATCTCTTTCTGCCCATGATTGAGAGCATTCTAATCATGTGTCAATAATAATTCAGTTCTTAAGTTATGTGTTCTGTTTCAAGTCACTAACCAACCTCCATATTGAAGAGAGAACCAGACAACAATCTAAGTATTTTGAGTGTAACCCCATCGTATGCATCAATTTTGAAACATTCAAAACGTACATAATCCTTTCTTTTGGATAAATAATATGATAATTTTAATTATACAGAACTGAGGTACAACAATGATTTGTACGAAATAATTCTACATCATCTACTAGGTTTATCAAGGTTTATTTTTTCATCCTGAATTCATTTTCCAAAAATGCCTTAGTAACCAATTAAAAAGACTAAACTTTTTCTGATACATAGTTCACAGTCAAAAGAATATGAGAAAGGTACCTTGGTCACTGCCCTGATATTATCAATGCAGATGGTAAATAACCTCCCCATATAACTGTACATTAACCAAAGCAAATGAAACCAATTGACAATGAACTTACATTGGTTGCTATATAAAATTACAATGTCAGTAACTGTAATTTTTCTACAAGTTTAACATATCTAATATTTTTGACATATCATGTGATGAAAACTCAAGAGAAAATACAGAATGAATTTAAAAATTAAACATTTGAAAATTCCCATATCTTACTTCATTCTAGTCATCACTTTGTCTAGTTAGTTACTACCATAAAAAACTGAAACATTACATGCTTACTGAGAGTTTAAATCTTTGTTTCTCCATGGCATGTACCACAAGTATTAAAGTAGTTCTTAAAGGAGGCATATTATATTCACTGGTATATCAAGAATTACACTTGCCACCAGTAATGTTTACTATTATTTACACTATTTTCACAATATGAAAGGTGGTAAACCCTTTGAGGGTCTCACTAATGAGCAAGAATAAATTTTAAAATTAACTGATTTTGTTGAAATAAAAAACAATATGAAAATGTATAGTGGTTGATACATTGATTGGTCAGAAACAACTTCAAAATGTTCAATGTGACTCTTACTTTCAGTAAAAATACATTACAAAAGTGTTTACTTGTCTTTGAAAGCAAGTAAACTAATCTCAAATAGCTGCATTGCAACTATAATTTTACTTTCTCTTATACAGAAAAAGACACCATATACTTTTCATATCCTTCAGACATTCCATCAGATAGCTGTTTAATGACATGTTTATACCAACAAGACAGAAATCGACATTACAGAAATATTACATACAGTGAAAAGAGTAGTCAGGACCAAGTTGAGTATCAGTTATTCATGTACAAGTAAATCTTTCTGAAAGCAAGCAACATCAAAGTAACTATGTCTAATGGTTCAGTTTTATTTAAACTGTAAATGAAGGAACCTTACACAGTGCACAACAACACAAGGAATGTACAACTTAGTGGGAGCCCAGTAATATTCTAATCAGTAATTATTAGATAATATAAGAAGAAATTACACGGGTTCGCTCCACGATCCTACCACAACACAATAAACGTTATTCAGAAAGTGGCCACGGGGAGATGGGCAATGCAGAGGCCTGGAAGTGTGACATGCAAGTTCAATGTCTTTGTTCTTGCTGATGAGTATGGATAATACTGGTTCATAAATTTCATGAGGTGTTTCGAAACATCAAGCAAAGAGATGCAAAAACAATCACCGAAATGATTCCCCTCACAGAACTCTTGTCATCACTGGCTGCAACAGCTAACATGCCTTGCATTGGCATTACTCACTCTTTGGTTTGGATTGAACAAATGCGCCATCCAAAATCTTTAAGTGGTCTGCAGTAATATTTATACAAACATTTTCATTAATACACATTTGTCACTTGAAATAATCTCATGTACATGCACTGATGCATTTCACTTAATTTCATAGCAGACACTGTAAAAGTATTAATCTAGTTTTGAAGTCAGTTCAGTTTGAAGTTTATTCAGTATATAATTTACTGTGACCAATGATAATTGTAGCTATCATGATAACAAGCAGTATCTGCTCGTTCCACAATGGGGGCGTAACATTATTGTCCTTTCTCTTTCAAACCTAACAGGTGCTCACTTGCCATAAGGGATGATGGTGTTGGTTGATGTGCATAATTTCTTATTTGATGAAGAGAAATTAACTGATTTGGGAAACTGTTGGATGAGCTGGTCTTGGGCATTTCCATCGGTCCTCCACCGAGGCCAGATATCTGGCCTGATGACGACGTCACCACTTTGGAGGTGGGGAAAGAAATGGCATCATACGGGATGTAAGAAGGTCGCGTGGACGCTGTAGACATGCCCAATTGATGGTGGTTCAGATGGTTGAGGTGATGATGGGCCTGTGCCAGGCCACCCATTGACTGAATCGGGGTAAATGCAGACGTCGACGACTGCGTAGTCGACGTGGACTTCATCGTTGAGGAGTTGATGAGGTTGGCGGCGGCGGCGATACTCGAGTCGGCGTAGACGCTCGACGGCGCCGAGGACACGATCACTTGTTGAGAAGTCGGGGTGGGTGGGGGAGCTGGGGGTGCCGACGGCAGTTGCGGGTGCAACGCCGCGGCGGCCGCCGCCGCCGCCGCCGCGGCCGCCGCCTGCTTCTGGCTGCGAATCACCACCAGGTCCTCGCCCCCTGCGTCCCCGCCGCCATTCATCTGGCGATTGTGGTGCTCCAGCAGTGAGCGGTGGTGCGACGCCGCCAAGTGGTGCTCGCCCAGCGCTTGTCCACCTTGTTGCAGACACACCTCGTGCTGGTTCATGGCTTCCACCAGCGACGAAGCCGTGTCCGGAGACACCTTGGGCCAGTAGGCGTGCGGGTCGGTCGCAGGGTTCCCTCCAGGGTTGTTGGGTCCTCCGGGGCCACCGCCTAGCGTCACGTTACGATTATTGAGTCCGATGCCCGTGATGGGCGGTCGCTTGTCAGTCCGCTCCGCATGCTTCTGCATGTGCTTGGTGAGGTACGTCTCCTGGGTGTAGGACTTCCCGCAGTATTGGCAAATGTGCGTTTTCAGATGCTTGGATTCCTTATGTTTGGGGATATGCTCCAGAAGGGAGGGCTCGTCGGAGAAGCACTTGTAGCAAGAGTTGCACTTGTAGGGCTTGTCGGTTTGGTGGCAGCGTGAATGGGACTGCAAGTTGCTCAGCTGGGAAAATGCCTTGTTGCAGCCGGGATGCCGACACTTGTAGGGCTTGTCGCCCGTGTGCGTGCGGATGTGTTGCTGCAGGTGCGAAAGCTGCGTGAACTTGCGTTGGCAGATCTCGCAGCGGTACGGCTTGATGCCCAGATGGATGCGTGTGTGCTGCGACAGGTAGGAGCTGTTAGCGAACGCCTTGCTGCACTGCGAGCACTTGTACGGCTTGGCCTCGCGCATGTGGATCTGCGTATGCAGCTGCAGATCCGCCTTGGAGCCGAACAACTGAAACAGAGACACGACGTGTTAGTTTCTTCAACTTTCGATCCTAGTTCAGAGCTTGCTTTAATTTGCGAGTTAGTGAGGAGCTGAAGCTAGTGTCAAAGTTCCAAAGAAATACTCCCTCGTAAGCGCCTCACACAAATGTGAGCATTTAAAAAACGCGAGGCTTTGAAACTTTAATACTTACTGTACGTACAAACTGTTCGAGGCATACATACTTTATGAGCAGTGAACCAGTTTAAAATTTACTGAAAAGCTTAAACACATTCAATTCTGTCAGTCAAAATACAAAGGAATCTGATTTTACACGTTTCAATTTATGAACATGTTTTGAAGCAATTTTATATATATATATATATATATATATATATATATATATATATATATATATATATATATATATATANGTTTGAAGCAATTATCAGTAAAGTGTAAACATTACAGACAATAAATCAAACAAAATAAAGGTATTAAGACAGTTGCACTTCAAACTCTATAACAATATGAATACCCAGCAACCTAGTGTAGCTATTAGCATAATGTGATGGCGCAGACATAAAAGATGAGCACTTTCACGGACATGGTTTCATTAAATTTATTTATCTTTAAATAGCAACGTTTTAAACAGTCTGTACGTCCTAATATTACGGAGACAAAATATTATCTTTTTACCGCCCTATGTGAATGTAAGAGTATGTCTACATCTCTACGCAAGTGTCTTTTCACTACTGTTGTAAATATACCATGCAAATGGTGCGTACAGACCGGTACTTCGACATAAAAAGGAGTGAAAATACGTCTCCTAAAAAACAAAACATTTACTGAAAGGACTCGTGCATCGCTATTCCATGTAGGAGATTCAACTTCTGCTAAGTGGTTTTGAACATTGAACATGCCAAGCAACAATCAGTCCATGCACACATCTATTTTCTATAAGCACGGTTCTCTCCTGCGACACTGCCAGTCTCCGCATGGACGCCGAGACGCGGCTGCCAGGCCCAGGTCCATGCCGCCAGGCCAAACAATGGTGAGCCAAGAAAGGGAAAGTGGGGCGATAAGCTCTCGATGGATTGTCTGGGGCAGTGGTTCATTCGTTCCGTCGCGGCTGCCGAATTCCCCTGTTGTCCCCGCATTCCCGCTTCCTCTGAGCGCATCTCGCGCGCGCGCTCTTCTCCAAGCCAAGAGAACACCGGAAGCTACGGGGCAACAGCTTCTCATGCCAGCAAAGTTTAGCAACAGAAATGCAGACTAAGGGTTTCAAACAACACAAGACAGGAGCAGCCACTCTAAGGGATCTAAGGTGTCACAGAATGACCCCTGATAGCCGAGCGCGTGCCTACCTCTGGGTTGCCGTGGTCTATGCCTGTCCAGCTGAGCGCCCCGTCTCGGGCCTTGCCGCCTCCCCGCTTCCTACCACGGACCTGCCAAAGACACCAGCACAGCTTTAGCACACCTTCGGCACAGCGACAATATACTGGGTGGAGGCGGCGGCGGCAGCAGAGAGTGTGTGGGGGAGGGGGCGGCTCACGAGACATAACGCTACATTTGTTTGAGGGACTGGACTCAAAATCACTCACCGTAACTCCACTCTTCAGCGCAGCTTCAAAATGGACGCGAACTCAATGTTTCGCAACACAGATGCATGAGAAAACCAACAGACAATAAATAACGAATGAGAAAGAAATTCGCTTCCTTCCTTGAAAGTATATTGTTAAGTAAATACATTTTATACACAACACATCTGTTATCAAAGCAATGCGACTCAATTTCTCCATCATTTCTATGCTTTAGGTGCACCAGAAGATCAATCGAGGTTGAAGTTAGGAATACTTTGGTTTCAAATAGTACGTTGAACAATAATGACAATTCAGAAAACTCGAACGTATACACCGTAAAAAGCCTGATAAATCGTAAAGCCAACATTCGATCACAGTCTGCTATAAGTTTCTCCAACACGAAATATTAAATGTGCCTCTCGATAAGCAACACTGCAAAAATAATTGAAAGAAACCCGTAATACCCTAAATGAAGTACAGTATCATATGAGGTGGTGAAAGGAATAGTGGTGTAACTCAAATGTCATTTTGAGACAAAGTGTTTCACTAGAGGGGCTGTAAAAATCAACAATACACATTATTTTCAATACATTAAGTCAAAACTGCTTTGTAATGGGTTAACTTAACTTGAGTTAAACTAAGGTACTTAAAAAGTATTTTAAGGATGTTTTTATAGCCTTCATTGAGATCGTGAAACGTGTAACAGGTTTAGGACGAAGTACAATTGCTACAGTGTTTGGCTCACAAGGCTCACTTCAAATATCCGTTGTAATATCATATTTGTGCTTACCCATCTTTACAATATGCACTCCAATGACAACATACAATATCCTCAATGGTAGAGAGTACTCATTTTTCCCACTACGACAACAAACATTTGCCTTGTAAGACAAACTTGCGGTGCTAACTAAGCGGTTAATACGAAAATTTATGGCACGCTCCACTATTTCATCTATAGATTTTATTATGGAGAATATAGATATGACCTAAACCCAATATTTGCGGGGGGG
>NNCF01125840.1:58903-77090 GCA_002313205.1 Laupala kohalensis
ATCCGCGGTTAAAAACTATCTCCTGCACCAGTGCTTCTACACTGTAAAAGAATTTATTGATTTTAATAAAAGTTAAATCCGCCTTGTACTTTATCACGCCACTGCTGTAGCACTTTTTAAATAACTTATAACAATTTCAAAAACTATTTTCTAGCATGATTGTGTTGTCCTATGGCTCATATTAATTTAGTTTTATGTGTACTTAACTTTGGCACGGTTGTGTACATAAATTCTGTATCCCCATCCTGGCCCGGGTTTTTCTCCGGTTTTCCTTCGGGTAGAGGCGGATTTCTTATACAGGTTCTCCAGGCTTTGTCTAGGGGCATGTTTATTGTAATAATAAATTGTGAATTTAGTGTTATTTCAATTCTTATGATTTTTGAACACTATACTCAGAATAATGTATAGTTGGATAATAATTTGCACATGTAAATTTTTTGCGTTAAATTACAAACACATTGACATTCTATTAGTATTATAACTCGCAGCTAACTTTTTATCTTATCTAGGAACTTTTGCTGAAATTTTTGAATCCGCCTCTGCCTTGATCGGAATTAATGGGATGGTCCCTTGCTTGCTTCCGGAGAGTAAATTAGTTTATTGTCCTCCACGTGGTCACACGAAGTTTGTACTGTTTTTTTGACAATAAATTTATTATTATTTTTTATCGTTTCTAAGAGAAAATTTAACTTCAGAAGAAACACACGAACGGAAACGGACCGTGTTTATTAGCTTATTGTATATTAGCCGCGGTAAATTACTTTGTCCTCAACATGGTCATAGGCAGAATGTAGCAGCTCTCTCGACAATAAATTACTGTTCTTTTTTTGTCAGTCTAACCGACTTGATTTTGGTACACGGCTTGTACTCAACGTAGCCAACGATTTTTCATCGCCATTGTCCTTCATAGTCATAACATTTGTACCTCGCGTTATGTTGGCA
The DNA here is from genome assembly GCA_002313205.1 of Laupala kohalensis. NCBI lineage: Eukaryota > Metazoa > Arthropoda > Insecta > Orthoptera > Trigonidiidae > Laupala > Laupala kohalensis. Next base: position 59,846 of record NNCF01125840.1, read on the forward strand.
GGACATTCGAATTTCTGAAACCCTAAATCCATCGCCAACCTCGGGCACCGATTCAATTCGCGTGCTCTTGTGGCGCTATCGCGTCAATTCGTTGTGTTATCAACTTGTACTTCTTTATAGCAAACAGTCGCTTCTGTGGCTACTATTAATATTTATTTGGATATAACTTTAATTCGTAGAAGTTGGCAATTCGTGTTAGGCAGCCATTTTGCATAATTTTCGGCAAAGTTACGTGACTTGGAGTTTATGATTCTACTCTGTCACACACGAAGCAGAATAAGTTTCCATGGCGTCATTTTGGATGCTCGCACATTTATGTATGTATCAATAAAAGAGGTTACCAGGAACAAATTTGACAAAAGTTATGGATAATAGGTCAAATCAAATGCCAACGTTTGAAAATTTATATTTTCATCAACAGGGCTTTATAAAAATTATGCACACCATCTACACTCGCATCACTTGCCATGATGTTTTGCTATGTGAAGTTATAAAGTTTGAGTGGTGATATGAATGGAAGATGCGAGTGCAGATGGAGTCAATAATTTTAATACAGTTCTAATGACTGAAATATTAATTTTCGAAACCTCGGCTCGTGATAAATAGAGGTTTAATTTGCCCGATTCTCGAGAACTTTTGTTAAATTTGTTACCATTCAGGTTACAAAAAGCGCACAGATAAAATGTTTTAAAACTGAACACTTCATAGTTGCACATTAGAACGCTAAGTACTTAGTTCTGTTTTTTTTCTCATCTTGAACTTACTAGTGATTGTAGAAGGTTGCACTGACTTTGGCTAAGATGCATGAAAATGCAGTGATATCTATAAAAAAATATTTATAGTTGGATTATGTCGTTTATTCCCAGTTTATTTCTCTTTTGAAGCATAACCAAGCTTTAAAACATTTTTTATTATGTTACGTATATATTTGTTTTAGTGCAATGATGTATTATTGTGCAGTAACAAAGATTCACGTGAAGAGCAAATTCACAAAGTCTCACCTTTTCTGCTTCCACTCCCCCCCCCCACCGTTTTCTAATGCTAATCTTCTATTAGAATTGCTTCCTTCAAACGTAAATATATGATTAGAAAATGAAATTTGCTAAAATTTGCTCAGAACGAAAAACGAAGTGTCATTTAAATCCATTTTTTGAAAATTGTAAGGATAAAAGGGGATAATCATACTGCTCAAAATAAACTATATGAGTAAAACTGTCTCTGAATCTCGACATTAGCGCTGAACGAAAACGACAACCAAACAGAATCGTAAAGTCAAGTTCTTTGTTGTAAGCGAACCAAAATTCGATTGAGCCCCCTCGCTCATAACCGGCAATGATTTATTGAATACGTTTGTCTTGATAGAATGCTTGTCCAAAAAGAAATGAACGTTTATTGTAAGTAGTAATGATACATCAAAACACCTGAATGAGCGCGTCGGCTTGCGAGTTGAACAAACCAAGAAAAATCGAGGCGGCGAGCTGAGACTACATTGTCTATCTGCAATTCTACTATACGGTTGCACTTGAATTGTCACAGGAATCGCCTTTCCGAACGATTCACTGGGGAAAATGAACAAAGAATAAACATTTTATTACTTTAATTAGAATTTTTTTTTAAACACTATAAAAAAAATTGAGTACTCAGCAAACGAACGCCGATGCACCATCGCAGCGAGAAAGCACGAAACACGTCGAAATCCATCCATTCCCCATCTTACGCTCGACTGTCTGAACTCTACACAAAACAGTGCACGCTGATCGAAAGAAAACTTGACAAATGGTGCTTCAATTGGACAGAATTATGCATAAGTAGACCGAGTCCCCTAGTGCGTTTCTAAAATGTCGCCTATACGCATTAATAAAAATCAAGGAAATGCATTTTATTCGCAAAATATGGGAACTATAGTTTTATAAATCAATGGTGTCATGGCGAATTTAGCTGTGCTGTAACGCTGAATTTCCCATACTCCCCACTAAAATAAGGTCCTGCACCCCTCCGGAAAATTTTTAAAATTGATGTGCAATTCGTACATTTTAACGCCTTCTGGAGTCGATTTTCGGCATTAAAACTTCATTTCTGTAATCTAAAAAATAATAATTTATATTTAGATCTGTTTTTTTTCTAACCTAATACTTTTTTGGAATTGTAAATAATCATCACAAGTTATATTTGATATGGCTCTCTTGAGTGACGAAATAAAATGATAATCAGTGTCGGCATTTAAATAATATTGAAATCCTTAAAACTGACACATATTTGTGCTGGTAGTTATGAGAAAATGTAGCCTACAATTTTAATTATTTTACAGAGCACGTGCCAAAATCAAATGGCATTGAAATTAAACAACCTCACTTCTCTCACGCGTAGCATAGGTCTCTTGCTATATTCAACTTGAAATTTGTTTCTCAGATGTGTTTTCTTTTAACGTTGCATAAAATAAACTACTATGTAAATATATAAATTTAAAAAATACATATTCCAAAAATCAGAGCCGGAACGGCGTTCCGGCACCATGACACCACTGTTGATAATGTCCGACAAACTACTAACATGATAGATCTAAAAAAAAAACAAGAACTACTATTTTAATTAGCTGTAAACTGAAGTCTCAATTATCTGAAAATAATTTTGGGCACTTGGTCTAGCACTTGGGCCAGGTATTTCACGCACAGGTGCAGCAAGGGATATTCGAGCAACGAGATCCTCATATGAGTCAAATGGAGTCGCATAAACAAGACTCTTCCCCATAAAAAGTTATGATTGCGCCTCATCGCGTCACTTGTGCCCGTACATTCCTTGGTTGTTAGTGTCCTGAACCTACCCTTAAAGTTTGTACCATGAATTCTGTATCATGCTGTATACGGATACTGAGAATGTCTTTAAAAGCCAAGAGCTGACTATTATTAGCATACGATATCGCAATTTGTAAAAATGCATATAATGTTATAAGCGTTTAAAACATGTGCACATTTTTACATATAATATACTTTTTAAATATTGTAGACCGCTCACAGCAATATTAGTATGATACATTAGTACAAATAAGAAATCAATTGTATTTGGGATTATATTTATATTTTTCATGGGCCATTATGATCCATATATAAATTGAATTATCTTTGTATCCATGCAGTTCATTCAAAATGAATTAAATAACGAATACTTTTTCGACGATTTTATCTCCACATGTTTTGTTATCAGACTCCTCTGAGGGTTACACATCATTTCAATACATAATAATCATGTCACATATTTCCTTATGTCAAGCGATTGTCTGGTAAACAATTACTAGTCAGGAATGAAAGAGTGGTCATTCGCCGTATTTCTTAGCTTGAAACGTGGCTCTCTCGGAGTAAATTTTATTTCATAAAAAAAGCAATAAGAAGTAAACCATCCTCAAGAAAGAGTAATATATCTCAGATTTTGGATAAGTGAAGAAGGAAATAATTGACTTACGCGTGTTAAAATAATTGACATTGTCATTAATAGAGCACTTTACAAATTGTAAGAATATTAACTACGACGAGTTACAGGATTTCAAAAAGTTTTAAGGGGGGAAATTTCACACTTGCCTTTATTAGCCAAATGTCGCTGAAACAAGTATTTGTAAGCTGAAGGAAAACTGGCAAGAGCAAACGCAACTAAAGGAGCTTGTGGAGAAATCTTGTAAAAGAAATAACACAAATTGAGAGAAATCGTTCATTTTTATTCGTTCAAAATTATTTCGATATTTCACAGTATCAACTCGAATATAAGACTTTTCATTCGAAGTCCAACTGTCCCACAACATGCCCCAATGTGTGCCTGTGGGGTTCGCGGAGGGTAGAGTTCTGCAATTTCTTGTCCTCGGCACAAGGAGTCGGAGATGTGGCCAGCATTTCACTTCGGCCGGTTTGATCCCAGGATAAACTCGGTACTTATTTTACAGTTGAGGTGTGATGAAAAATCTCACACTTACCGGGCATCGAACCCCGGCCATTCAGTCAGCTGACTACACCCAATCCATATCTACTTAGCCCCGCTAGCTCCAGATTTTACATCACTTATATAAAAATACATAAGCATTACTGATCCAAGATTTTTCCTTGACTTTTTTCCCGCGAATGGGAAAATGGATATTTGGGCGATTAGCGTCACCATAACAATATTCTCGCGCACTGTTGAACATCCATTTAAATACATTTTCAAGAGGAAATGTAAAAAAAAAATAGCCATTAAATATTTCATAGTTTCTGGCTGAGGAGAGGGGTGGACACCCCCTATCCTCCTCCTCCCAGAATCATCATTTCTTCATTTCATCTTTGCTTCAACATTTTAAAGTGATAACTAAAATGTGGGGAATGGTTCCGTACAGTAAATGTTATGTTGAAATTTTATAATACTAATTACTTGTTCTCTTCAAATATAATTTCAAAAGTATTTCAAAATATAAAATAGTGTCACTGTTGTTAAGTTCCTCATAAACTAGGTTTCACTCCAACAGTATTCTAAATATAAAACTAGAAAGTTAAAATAACCGCACTTCGCTAAAAAGACACAAAGACACAATGGAAATAACAGACTTTAGCACACCCAATCCATACTTATTATCTGTTGTTATTCTGAAAATCCGCATCTGAACGGAAATCCCAAGTTGGGTGTGCTCATGACACATTTCCAACTCCACTTTGGATTTTTCCTCGGGGAAAGAAGACTTTATGTAGAAGAGAATGATTACTGGGAGAACGAAACGAAGTTGGAAAGACCGAGTATTTGCACCAAGGCTGCATATTTAAGACAGTTGAGAAATTAGCAATCGCTTCAACACCTCAATATTGTCACAGCTATTTGGGTTAGGAATATTCATAATCACTTCACAAACGAGAGTTCCTCGTAAGTTCAAATTTTTTCACTAGCACTTATTTGTATCGTCTGATTAAGGCAAAGAAATTGTAAGGCGACTATTGAAATGGAAAACGAACTACGAGTTGCAGAATTGAGTGCCCCGTACGGCAGGATGAGTGTGAACATGGTTCCGTCCATCATCCTCGCGATAATAACACTAGGGGCAAGTACCCGAAAACGTTCGCCAAATCCCACTTCAACATGTCTTCTTAACACCGACCCCATAACGTTAAAATACAAAGAAAACACAATAGTGTATAATTGTAAATTGATAAAAATAAATAATTGATGAAAAAATTGAACGTTGGGTTCCGAATGGCTGCAGAGCAAATAATTTACTTTTAACAAAACATATATTTTGTCCACAATAAGACAGTCCGGAACAAGTGTCCTACACATGAGGAGTACCGGGACGCCTTCACTTCCGGTATTATATCCGCGTTGACTGAAGTCAAGATGTCAAATATTCACGAAACTTGGAAATATTTACCAAATAAATTCCAATTAATTAATCATTCGCATTCATTTCTACTGTTGGTTGTGAACAATTATTTTGTGAATTTAAAACAATTTCCATTTTTGTTTCAAGAGAATCACATTATCTTCGGTCTCGTGACACGGCTAACATTTCCAGTAGAATAGATTTTTCGCAGTTTTCATTATTCTTTTAAATACCGCGTAAAGTACGAAAAGTTTAATGCCATTGCGTTCTCATTTTCATTTGCAGTGTTTTAGTTGTTATTTTTACCTATGTGAAGACGATATTGTGTCAGAATATCAAAAAAATATAAGCCCGCCCAAGTTTCTCTGTACAAACCCATGCTAATTTAGACAAATAATTCAAAAATTTTCGGTGTATGAGTGCAAACATCTATCGACATTGGATAGAGAATGGTTTAAATTATCATTTAGAACATTCCTTTTCTCGTGCATGTGGTATTTTCTTTTTGTTTTTAATAGATCATTTCTAACTGCACGCAACCTTGACACGGTTAGTGGCGGATTTTCCATTGGTGAGAATGTCATTAACACTTTATATTTCACTAATTTTTCATTAATTTCGAAGTTTTACTCTACAAATATCTACGATTCGTTTCGGAATAATAAATAGATAACAGTACGTTTTTATTAAATAACTTGTTTTATAAATATTAAATCCGCCATTGCCCTTGGACACTTGATCGGAATTGATGGGATGGTCCCTTGCTTGTTTCCGACGAGTAACTTAAGTTTGTTATCCCCCATGGTTTTTACGAAAGTTTCGGACAGTTGGTTTACTAAATTTGAAAGACAATATGACATTGATTGAAACAGCAGAAGTATGAAATCTGCGAGGAGTATGTCAACAAAATAAGTGATATCAGAAAGGTACGCAAATAAATTTCACAAGAATTAACGCGAAGTAGAAAATACTACGTAAACAACGGAGATGAGGTGACCATAAGGTCAAATTAAATGGGGGGGAAAATGATCATACGCAGTTTACAACTGCTTTTTTTTATAAAGTTTATTTATTTATATATTTATTTTTATAACATGGTTTCGGGACACTTTAACCTAAGTCGCTCTGACGATATTATACGTTAAGGGCCTCTCGCTGCTAAGAAGTGGGAAATGCCGCGAAACGGCGCGAACCACGGGGGCACCCACGGCGAGCGAGGCGTTCGAACAACATCGCGGCCTTTCAGAAATAAACGCAGTGCATCCGCGCCTATTTTCAGAGGATTCGGAACCGCCGTGCGACACAGGCGTGGCGTGGCCGCCCTCACCCCCGCATGTCGTCTCACATGCGCACAAGTCTGGGTTCGAGTCCGCAACCAAACCACAAGGTGAGAGATTGTCGGGTTCAGTTTACAACACTGCTGCTACACTTTTCCACTTACAGACGGAAATCCCAAATCGAAACATTTAAATGAAAACTAAAACTTTGTGTTGACGTATCGTCCCTGTTATTATATTTAGTGAGAGAGTTCGATGGAATATCCATCATCGGCATAAGCATACAAAATGATGAGGAATAACATAGAACACAATTACAGAGATATAAAATATGTTTTATAGCTTGTATTCTACCTTACTTAAATTATATTAATGTCGTTTTAAATAATTTTGTCTTATCACTTTTGTTTTCTGCGTATGACTTTTTCTTCTTTAACTCAAATTTAAAACATTAATGATTGCCACTATTTTATATTGTACTATTCGTATTTTTATATCTACGTAATAGAATTCCATGTTATTCTGCATAATTTTTTTTATTTGGACCCGACGATGGCTCTCGCTTTTTGCTTATTAGTTTTAAAGTGTTATGTGTGTGTGTTTTATTGATATTTGCGTGGGAGATTTGTTGTTTAACTTCTTGTTATGTTAGTATATATACTTTCATTCGGTCTTCTATTTTATCTGCTACCAAGCATTACTCACTTGCAGAGAGAGAAATTATTTTTATTATCTAAAATCAGACTTGCCGTCAGTCATTTCGTCCCATTAACACGACACAATTCTCCCCATATTTCCCGTGATCCAATTCTCTAGGAAAGGAAAACATACAAATTATGTCATGGAATAAATTTTCTATCATCTGCGGAGCGGACAAAGTGAATTATTGAGCATTTAACTTTTCAAGCATGGCATACACTTGTGATAGTGTATGTTCCACATGTGCACATCCAATCCCAAGAGGCGCAACAAATAAGAAAATTGATTGAAGATAAATATCAAGATAAAACAAATGCAAGAAATTAAAAGTGATAACAATTTTGAGGAGCAAGCAGAAATTTTTAAAATCTTGACAAACACATGACAAAATACTTCTCATACAAAGCGTTAGAGAATAACATTTCGGCCAAAAATTCCTCGAGTTTCAACAAGAAAATAGACATTTTTACGTTTACGCCCCAATTACATGTGTACACTGATAATAAAAATATCTATGTTATCTCGACATGTAAAGAAGTTTTGAGAATATTCATATTCATCTTAGGAGAATCTTCTCCTTGTAGAGGAAAGATACTTTTGTGGTCCGTATGTCTTACAAACAAGATTTATTCGTTTGAATTCCATTTGTTCTCCCATAATCTAATTTTGTGGATCAAAACGCAACTTCAGAAACACATTTGTAGTGACCTGGGATCGATATTTGCTCATACAGAGCTTTCAAGACGTATTGGAAAACTGAATCAGCGAAAAACACTTCCTCGCAATTATGAAATGAATGAACAATTGAATTCAGGATACTTTCCGTCATCTGTATGTGTGGTCAAACAATTTTTTAAACCTTAAGACTACGATTCTGTCAGTGTCCTTGTAACCATTTCAAGGACGAATTCACTCTTCGCCGACCCCATAGAGCACTCACCGGTTTTACTGGACGTGAAATACTTCCGTTCGGGTTTTTATAACCATTTTTTTTAGAAGGAAATCGTTTTACAAAGACGGCAAACTCGTTCACAAACAACATTACGTACAAAAAGAAACAAACTGTAACATGTACATCATAACACAGCAGACTTAATTTTTTAACCCTATGATTCATGGTCGTAAGAATATACAAGAATGCATATGCAGGGCTAGCAAGACCCTATGGCTATTTTAAGCCAATTTTAATATATACACTTAACTTATTGAAAGTTTTTCAACGGTTTCGGAGTTATTAATGCACTAACATAGTCCTAAAATATAACTAATAATTAGAAAGGACTTTTATCTACTAAATAATCAACAAATGATTCAAGGAAGCAGCACCATATTTGGTTTTTCCTAAATTTGCAGAACATCAACGATATTTTTAAACTCAAATTTTATTATTTACAGCACTTTGCTGCAAACAAACGACATGTTTATATATATTGCAAATTTTAAAAATACCTGGGGTGAGTCATTACTCAAGAGACGATTTAATCATACTCTAAATTTACTTTCACTACAGCCGGAACACATAAGAGAAACAATAATTATAGAAACAAAATTCACAAATTTAATGTTTCCTTCAGTTGAACACCTTGATATTTACTACTCGGAATACAAACAAGAATTACACGCCATAGCACTGTGTTCCTCACTAAATACATTTCACACACATGAGAGTGTTTTTCCTGTGTTTGTTGTAAGGACAATATTTACACCTCTTTCTCTTGCCTGAGAGAGTTGCCTCTTCACAGGGTGATGAAATCTTTACAACACCGCATCTTTCCGGCTTGAGTTGTTCGTTCATTTTGGAAGATTAGGAATTTGACTACTGACATTTATTTAAGACTTCTCCATTACTTCTGTCAAATCCCATCTTGAGGAAAAAGTTTCATCTCATTGGGTATATCAGGCTTGTTTTGCTTGATTGTCCGTACAATTGTGACAGCATGACTTCTGCTAATTGGATGCTGGTAAAAATTTATCCATTTTAACGATTCTACATGATTATTTGATACTTTTTAGCAAAATCTTTTACCACATTCAGTCCAAGTTGTTTCTGAAAAGGCTCATGTGGTTTCCTCCCTGAATAAATAGATCCATCAATAGCATATGCTGATTTAGCATTGCATAACCAAAATATTTTCACTCCATATTCGGCGAGTTTGCTGGGCATATATTGTATAAAATCTGTACAGGGCTTCCAAGGTCCTGCATATGCATTCACAAGTGACAGATAATTTTATTTTTTATACTAATCAACGGATCAAATTGACTTAAAATTTGTGAGAGGCTTCCCAAAGGATAAAGGAAAGAACATGAAAGGAGGGTTAAGCCAGAATAAAACTGTATGAGATATTGAAGGAATAAAATCCAAGGTTCTGCATAGGCATCATAGGGTTAACCTTGTACATCCCTCTCGCCAGTTTTGTTTTGCACTGGTCGAGTTTTCGTGACTTTCCCGGCGTCTGGTTTTGAATTTTTAGCGTAAATAAACGCCCTTGAATCCCAATTGTTATATTTAATTGTCAAGTCTACAGTAAATCAAACCGCGCAGGACAAAAAAACTGCGACACAGCAACGAACTGCAATGCATGTTCATAAGTGAAAATAAGGAAAATGAAGGAAGTCAGTTCGCAATATGTTCGCCAAAATCCAGACAATACTAATTTAACGCAGAACTATCCGGCGTTACCCCGCATTTGAAAAGTAACTTAAAACTACCATTACTGCACGTTCTGATATTAAAGAAACCTGTCAACAAGTCTGGATATTTTTAGTTTTTTGTCCGGCGTTATGGGGTTCGTTTGTAATATTGTAAATTCATATGTTAATTTTCATACCACTCCACTTTCGTGATATTAAATTTTCACTTTCGTTTATTTCAAAAATTCAATACCACGAACAAACCCTAAAACAATACACACAGTTTTCGGTATTGTATGTTAATATGTTCGTAATTACTAATTATTTGAAAAGCCAGGCAGAAGGAAAATACACTTTACACAGAAAGCTCAACAAACAGAGCGTATAGCCAAGACCTCTGAACTCTAATGTTTTCGTTTCACTTTTAGGTTATGTATCTAAAAAAATGTTCTTTAAATCCTTTACATAATTTTGCATCTACGATTCGGTCACGTAGATTATACGTTCAGTAGATCCGCCTCACGCAAGGCAATTGCATTCTGGTGGACACGTTACTCAGCTTCAAAATCAACGTAAGCGAGTGACAATTCCTATTGATGAGCAGCCAATTTTACTTGTTTTACTGCTCTTCTAATTCATCAATATTAACCATACTTTACAATTGAACAGCAATAACCCTTAAAAAAGAGTCCTTTGAAATTTCAAATAATTTTATTGATTACTTTTTCCGATTCCCGTATCACAGGCATTCAAAATAATTCACTTTTTTTATTATAGATTCGTCTGTTTCCTGACCGTGAAGGTTTTGCGTCTACCCTTTTCGAAAAATCAAATTTTTCTTTTATATAATTATATGATTCCTCGTCACTCAGCTTCATTCCTTTGAACCCGGACTCCCTACCCCGCCGTGATCACGCAGTTCTCTCCGTCATAAGTGGTAATCCGAAAACTATCTGATATAATTACGAGTTCAGCTGCATTTTTACACGACAAAGAAACGTTTTAATGAAACAGAAGCTTTATTTTGAGGCATAGTATGCCTCAAAATCATGGCAAAATCGAAATTAATTAAGAAGAACACGTCATAAGGTTTTTTTGTAGTAATTATTCTATTTTTAAGGAATTTTAAACACGCACTTGATCCTATTGGTACTCCAAATGTCGATAGTGAAACACGTAATTAAATCAACAACAAATGAACATTCACTATGTACATTGTAACGGTACCATTTCATCATAAAACTTACCAAAAAGAACATCTTATCAAGTACACCAAGCATCTTTGTAATGGAATATATTTTCCTCTCTGTTGTGTGGCTTCATAAAAATTATGCAATTTTCAAATCGAACGTTCCATAGTTTAGGAATATAGATATTCCATGAATAGGTTAATTTTTTTGGTGTATAACCTTTTAGATTTATAAGCTCTCGTTTTTCCCTAGTGTTGCAAAATATAGCATACTTATTTTTCTTAAAACCGTAAAAGATTAAAAATGAGTCACCGGATGATCGGCACGAAGTTTTGACATTGGAATTCATATAATTAATTCAGAAAAATATTAGGTTTGCTCATCATACGTCAGCATCGATTTTGGCCACCTACTCTGCACAAACCACTGTGCGCCCGTTTCTTTACATCCGAAGCTCGAGCCACGCACCACCGTCGCCCCCACAGCCCTAAACTGAGTGATACGGAGGGCAACCTGCATTCCAGCGAACCACAGGGCCACAGGGTGGGCACAAGCGCCAGCATCCACTAAACCTTCTTCCTCACTTGGCCTCCGCTCAACCAACGAGAACTTCGCCTTCTCCCAGATAAGAGACTGGATAATGTGCCGCAATTTATCAAGCGGATCCCAGTTAATACTCACAAATTTTGTACATTCGAATTAAGGATTTCTATTAGATTCAATTCGATGTTTTTTTTTACTATCGCAAATAAAATATTCTTTAGCGTTCATATTTTCGCGTTGGAGTTTTCTTTTAATTTTTATGTTTTGCTTTTAACCTCTGCAGATTTTGCACACACCTTCGATAAAATATTCTGAAATAACGTAACTACTCAAAAATGAACGCATCGAAGACATATCACCAAATTAACAAAAATACTTTTATGAGAGGAACAGAAAGTTAAATGGATTTACTGCATGAAAGAATTCGTAACACAGGCCAATTTTAAGAAAAGCGATACAAATTTAAATTTGCTACATCTAGATCCGAAGTTACATTGTGCAAATTCATATCGCGGCAATGTTTCCAAACCAAGAATTAAAACAAATTATTTTTTTGATCGTTAATGCCACTTCGTAATCGAAGACGTGGGCGACGACGAACCAGGTACGAATGAATAGATAAATGTAGAGAAACAAAGGTTCAGCACACATCCTCGCTCATCATCATCTTAAATGACTGAATATTCCACCACTTAGTCAACTAGCTTTTGGAATAACTATATTACTTCAAATCGGCGAGTGGTTTGTAGTAACGTTCTGCGCAACACAGCATTGCAGCAAACGTTTTTATCTGCTGTAACTGTGAGAAATTAGGAATGTATAAAGGAGAGCTTACGGCATGATTTTTCAATCAACAGTAATACACTATTTACATTATTTGCGTCGAGTTGGAAGAATGGAAATCTCTTCGTTGTTATAATGTGTAGAAGTATACTTTGATGCAATGCAATTTCATCACATCGAGTCATTGCATTAAAAGCCAGACTGATATTCTCTCTTTGAGAAAAGTACACGACTCCGCATACTCTACATCAAACTCATCCAAAGTAATTTCAGAAATGATAAAAATAATTTTAGACACCGATAACTCCAAACACTTGCAACATGAACTTTTCCCCACAAGGATTTACATCAGTGTTATATACAAAGCAGCAGTTACACACCAAGGAAACTAGTAGTTTTCATCGAAGCGTGGAAAAAGGAACGATCAGTGAAACATGGCTCTGTTTCTAATTCGTCGATGTGAAAGCAAATTCATTCATCTGACTTCAGAGAAAATAACTTTCATTGAAAAACTAAGTTAAAGCAAAAAATATCGGAAAGTTTACAAGAAAACACCCATCAATGTGTAATGAACACCCTCACAGGACGTTAAACAGTAAAGAGTCTAGCCGTTCCACCAGTATTAAATTAGTGGAATTTACACCATTACTATGAAAAAGACCCACCTACAAATGCATGTTAACTTGTCAGCACAAAACTGTGTAGATAAAACTGTTGAAAAAGCTATCAACTTATTTTTGCTCGTGGGCATTAAAGATTTTTTTCACAAATTCAATATCACCAAATGGTAAAATGTTCCTGCAATCGGTAACCGTCCAGGATGAAAATTTAGTGAAAAACGAGATAAGCCGGTAACTGAAGTATGTATGAGGAACTGAATATAGACATTCACAATCAAGACACGGATGCTAACACGCGGCAACATTTTACTCTTACCACTAGTTTTATAGACGGTAGGTTGGGAAGTTTTACGTTATTATAATTGGGTAATGGTGTTTTCACTTTCAACACGAAATAGATTGCAAGTAATTGTCAACAGAAGTAATATTTATTTTGCCAAAGCTGTTGATAATAACTCGCATTCTATTTAAGTTTTATATTTACATTAGTTTTATATTTATGGATTGACCGATGACCCTCAAAAAAAAGTTAGAAAAAACATGGGTTAGGTCGAAATGTGATATTGTATTCAGAGGAAAATATGATATTGTATTTAGTAACCTCAGTACAGAGGGCAAGAAAACGAAGTCTCTAATCGATTTGGTACCCAAAAGAAAAGAGAAAAAACTAATTGTGTTACAATCCAATCTGGAGATTACTACTCAGTTCTAGTGAATGTACTGTCAATAATTGACGCTGACAGCGGGGTGTTATAGGATTATAAAAAGAAACCGACGTATATTAATCAATTGATTAGGATGAATTCACAAATTTGAATGACATTACACATAACATAAAATACTTATTTTATTAACCATATGCATGCACGCACAGAACTGAAGGCAATATCCTAGTTCTACTCTGTTTATCAGAAAACTTATGGAAATTGAACAATGATAATATATTTTCAATGATAACACATGGCGGGCAAAACTTCACAGTTACGGAGCGTCGGAGTAAAAATAAGTAATAATTTTTTTTTTCATTTTCTCAAACAAAGTACGTGAGAGGAAACATTCATAGCACATGAAACAGTTGATAGTCGAAAAGGGAATGTAATGTCTTTTAGTACACCCGCATAATGCGTCCAATGTAGCACTCAACCAAGAAACAAAAATGAATCCTATGATCAAAATAATGACATCAAAGCGGATTCTATGGTGTCAATACAGCAGTTTCCTCATCATATGTCTCTTCCTAAGATATAAACTATATAAACAGGAATATGTGACCATATATGTTTGCTATCCTCCCTTCTTTCATTTCTTCATCAAGACAGTTTCGTTAATGAGTTCAAATATTGGAAAGGGGGTTTAACTACTTCTTTGGAAAAGAGGACAAACCGAAAAAGCTGAAACCAAGAAATAAAAGAATAATTCTTTCCTCCCGTCGCAACAACAGAAAAAAATATATCTAAGAAAATAAGATATGTGCGATTTTAATTTCGACTGTCCTTCTAATAGGTTTCATTCGTAAATTTCCTGGACGTTATCTGGAATATAATTTTTAGGATTTATTGTATGGGATGACATGCGCATTCTGGTGTATTCGAAAATTATCCCGCACAAAAGTTAATTCGCGTCTCGTGCAGTACCCGTATTCTTCGTGCAAACGCATAAAAAATTGTTCTCAATATATATATATATATATACATAGAAGAGCAAATTGACGGTTTAAAAATTAAAGAAACAACGCATTTCCAGAATATTAGATACTCGAAATGAAATATTAAAAGAAGGCATACACAAGTGCGCGAGAGTACAAGTTGCCTGGGAGAGAATGAAACTGAAGATACCAAGATGATTTCACTTTCGTCTATTGACGTAGAGGCAATGAAGGCGGGGTAGGAGTGTTTGTTCCAATGCACAAGAGTTAAGATATTCTTTCCATCAGCATCAGAGTTTGAGCTCGCAGATATTGAGGCAAAACAACGGAACACGACTTCCACAGAACAAGGTTTCGAAAATGAAACACACAACGTAATAGTTCAGAACTCTAGAAATCATTCAACAGGTTGCACCCACATGCGGTGTCTCTTTCTAATGATTTGAATTATCATAGGAATGTAAAATAGAATTTAATATATATCTGCACTTAGGAAATTAGTAAAACGTCCCTATATGATGGTACAATAGTTTAATTCAAGTACGCTTCAAGGGTCGGTGTACACACTTTAGTTTCTTCAATAATCAACCTTTCAATTTTTACGTTACTATTATTCTTCTATATTAATGCGAATATTAAGTGATATGTTAACCTTTTTCCGCACTTATAATAACGATGATGAGACGCTGGGTCGTAATATGTAGAACTTCGGAGATACACATTTTGAGAAATATTTTTACCACATAATTCAAAAATTCTGAAGAGGCCAGTGGCTCGAAGTTTCATTAAATTCATTTCAATTTTATTTCCAATTTCGGAACTAAAGAAAACACAATATACTAGTTGCCGAAAGAAATCTACCTTTCTTAAGAGGCCGAGTAGGCTCGTACATACGCTTGCAAAGTCTTTGGATAAAATTGAAAATGATAAAACCATTTAGAAATACGATAAATACATTTAAAAAATATGAGAATGGATATCGGAATAGATAGAACATTTAAAACTAATTATTGTACACAAACATTTTGATTTAGTAATTTTATCATTGAGGCATTAAGGGAAAAACGTTAAAAATACAAACATTTTTATGAAGACGGAAGAAAATTTTCAAAATATCTCGTCCCTGATTCGGTGTATCGAAACTGAGAAACCGCGACATGCAATTCTCCCGTTTCGTGGAATAACCGGTTAAGCCTTACGTCTTTCCGTCTTCGAGCCACTGTCCCTCCTGTAGGCTTGCCGAAATTTTCTACAGGATCTAGATCCGCGTCTCGTGGAATGGCCAAGATTTTGTTTTCATTCCACTGACCGGTACCCCAATCCCTCTCTAGTCTGGAAACTCAAAGCCCGGGAATTATTAATTTTTAACGAAAACCGGAACGGCGGGAGGGTGGATGGGTCGCGCGTTGGCTCTGGCACCCCCACCCACCACCCCCGTCTCCTCCCACCACAACCAGCACGCGGAGGCGGGAAGAGGGGGTGGATCCTCCCCCAGAGCTACACCGCATTCTTCATCCGAACCGACATATTCGAACGCGGCAAGGACCCATTCCAGCCCGACGCAATCGGAAAGACCCCTCTTCGGAAACTCTACTCAGCGCAAAAGAAAGAAACAGCAATGGAACAATTCCTCTCCTCGCTCCCGGCAGTTGAGACATCTTTTAAACAAAGACATTAAAGAATGTAACGAATGAAGGAAGGATTCGGAGGGAACTCCTGGTAGACTGAGGAGCTCAGAACAATTCTACGTGAACGTAAGCGTTTAATACCTTGACCTGGGAGGGGTGGTCGTCTCCTCCATGGGAAGGGGGTGTAGCCGGCGCGCTGAAACAAACTTTGATATCTTCCGGATCATGGCGATTCTCTTGATGGGGGTGGCTGTTATATTCATTTGCCCCGGGAATGGAACCACCTAGCGGAGAATGCTGGAACTCCGCCCGGCGGTACTCGACCGTGGTGCCCTCCAGCGTGAAGCGTTTCAACTCACACAACAACAAATAAACAACACGTACGACAAGCTGGACATTATTTGACGCCTATTCCTTCCTTCAGCTCGTGTGTCGTCCGTTTTCGACTCGGCGACAGCGCTGACGCCGCGCTTCGGAGGCGCTTGCGCGCGGCGCGACGGCGTGTCGAGGACGCGCACCGCCCGCCGGGGCTCCGACACGTGAGTTCCGAAGAGCGAGTGGCGCGGCGCGCTAGCGTTCGCGCGGCGCCGGCGACTACGGGAGCGGCGCCGCGGCGTCGACAGAGCAACACGGGCGGCGGGATCGCGTCGCGTCGCCGCATGCACAGCTCCGCACACGTGACTCGGGCGGCACACTCACGCACTGGCAAGCACGCACACACAACGCACTCCGCGCAGCAGCACTCGCACAGCAGCGGCAGCAGCAGTAGCAACACCAGTCGCACGCGGTGCCGCGCGCTCCGCACGTCCGCTCGCTTCCGCGTCTCGCGCGACGACTGAATGATTGGCGGCAACAGCAGCAGCAGCAGCAGCAGCAGCAGCAGCAGCAGCCGCCGCGGCG
>NNCF01125840.1:77298-128914 GCA_002313205.1 Laupala kohalensis
GGGAGGGGGGCCGAGTGGGGGTAGGGTAGGAGGGGAGCGAGACGAGAATAACACTTCTTTCTCAGTTGGTGGTTGCCGATGCTTACCCTCATGATTTAGTCTTCGTCTAGTATGCAGTCCCCTAGCGAAAAAACGAGAGGAAGAAAAAAAGCGCGTGGCCGGCAGGGGCGGGCCGCTTCGCGAAGAGGAAAAATGAAAATCACGCGGACCCAGTCCCCACCTCCGCTCGGCGCGGTTTCCCCTTCTCCATGCCACCATCGAGCACTTCTGCCGAAGCAACCTGTCCGTTTCACCTTACGCCGAAAACGCGAGCTGTTCACGTGCGACGGTCGCGGGCTGCGGGCTCAAAGCGCCGTCGAAACGCGGAGGCCGTCCGCGGCGTGGACGCGACCGCCGCGTGGAGGGAGATGCGCACCGCGGAGGACCGCCCACGCCGCCCGTCACGCCAACGGAAGCGTCAGCCTTCGGGCGACGCTTTATCCGGCGCATCGGACCAGCTGGTTTGTAGAGATGCGAATTGAATTCCACAGAGGTTTCGAATAACGCGGAAATGAGATGCGTGACACGTTAGATCAAAATATTGGTGGACAATGCGCCCAACGACTTCGAACACCCTAACATCGAACAAGCGTCATGCTCTGAAACGTCAAAATCTTAGCAATGATAACCAAATCATTAATTAAAATACGTTTTATTTCGATTTCTATCCCAGACATTGTCGATTTTTGCAGTTCTTTTAACGTCTAGCGTGGATTGAAAGTTAATTCAGAAAATGCTATACTTCGCAAAATATTTATTATCAATTGTCAGTCTAAACAGATTACTGTCGAAATGCGAAAGAACACAATTTTCATAGTGTGTTTGAAGTGCTCCAGGCATCCTAGTAAGCCAGAGTGTATTTCGCGTCGGGCGCTTCCTCTCATCTGGGATGCGTCGTCTCCATTTTTCCTTCCGCCGCCGACGCATTCCACCCTCATTTGAGAGCTGGCCGCCCTTTCTTTTTCCCTCTCGACCTCGCACTCCCCCTCATTCGCGGCGGCGGCGGCGGAGGCGGAGGCGGCGCTCCCGTTCCCTCCCCACTCCACGGCCGCGAGCGAGACTCCGCGGCGCTTCCGCTCGAGCGTCCACAGAAGCGCATTGTTGCTAGCAATCGCCCCGCGCGACTGGAGTAGCCTTACATCGCGCTGATTCTGGGCCAAATAGAATGCGATCGGGTGCTTCAGCGACGTTGGCTCTACGACTGCTGTCTTCTTCGCTCACAACCTCCGGCCTCGGCACTCGTGCAGCGCACCAGCCGAAACCTCGAGATTCCACAGCAAGAGGCGGCACCGACCGGATAGATACATCCAATAGAAATCGCTGCGGAAGGATTTAGGGGACGAGGGACGTATTTTGAATTTGGAGTCCCCCCTTGTTTCAACTCTTCCTCCATGTAGGAGGATAAAGGAAATAAATTTACGAAAATAATTCAATGCTTTTGCGACATGTCTATCGTACATCGTAAAATATAAATTAAGACGCTTCGTGAATAAAATAATATTTTAATGAAATGTTTATATCGCGCAAAGAAGTGTAAATTTTCGTCAGCTACTGTAATTTAACAACTATAATTTACCAACAAAAATTTATCGTCGAGGGATCCTTCTTCTAAGCAGACAACGTAAAAAATTAGCTATATTGTTCCGCTCACAACTATTGAATTTTTATTGATTTTGAAAAAAAAAATGGAATCACGGGTCCTTTATGACCCCCATTTCTTGCGCCCTGGGATTAACAAACCCCCTTCCCCCCGGTTTCGGCGTCGCTGGGCGCTGCGTAAGGAGTGATTTCTTCAACACACTCATTCTGAGCATGAAGTGGGTGAAGGAATTAACATGCCTTTTTGAAGTCACAAATAATAATTAAAGGGTTCTAGTTGCGTGGGAATAGATACAAACTTTTTAATTCCATCGTTTATGAAATTATTCCAATGATTTATTATTATTATTATTATTATTATTATTATTATTATCGTAAAAATCTGTTCCTGTATAATTTGATCTGATACTCTCGGTACGCGAGGGATGGGGAATACGAAAACAAATGTCAGCGTCTTCTTCCTCGCGTAAGAGTGTCACGAACAAATCTTTCCTTTCTCCGAAATCTCTTCGCACCTCGAGAAAAAAAAATCCACGCCTTGTTCAAACTCACACCTCAGTCAAATCGGTAAATATTTTTGAAAGTCAAACATACTTCTACGTATTTTATAAACAACTCAACGAAAGTAAATAGAAGCCCATAGTACAAGAGGTGTATGCAAGAATGTTTATTGAACGGATTCTCTATAACAGCGTGTTGACACAGCGCGCGGGAAGGATTCGTAAAAACGTCGCGAGTCAGAGTGAGACCGCGGTCGGCATTCATATAGGCAAGAGGGCACGAACCCATTCAGGTCAAGGGTCCAGCTTCTTTCACTATTATCTCATTTCCAGAAAGCAAACTCGCCACTTCCCTCGGGCGGCAAAAATACCATTCACCTCCAGATAGGCCGATAGAAAATGTTCGAAATAATATTTCTGTTTTTTATTTTATATGTTCTTTCTTTCCTGACAAACCCCTTTCTTCTAAAAGAAACTAACATTTGTACAAAAATGCATCATGTCGGAGACACACTGACAATGTAAAACTTGGACTTATTAACTGACTCCAACACGAAAGTTAATTAGGAGGATAATTGAATGTTATCCTTAATTATGTGATTCTTACATTAACTACCGAAAATTGAATGAATACATATCCACATATTAAACAATTCATACACATCTGTTGTAGATATTCTTATTGGTAACTGAGAGGCACTAGTGACAAGTAAACATAATTAGTGACAAAATGAAAATATCTAGGATTCGTATGAACAAAAACTTAGTTTTTCACATTATCTAGCAATAATAAATATAGCTACTGTAAAGAATCGCTGAAAGCTAGTACTTATTACCCATCACTTTCTACATTAACCTATTAATAACCAAGTATCTGTTAAGTGCTTTTGGACAGTCAAGGGGCACTTACTAAATCACGCCAATGAAATCGAATGGCCATTCCTAACCCATAGAATCTGCAATTTTCATTCTCAAATTCACTTTATACCAAAGTAAGGGGACAGCTTTCCAGCGTCGTGTCACAAAAATTGAGAAACTAATTTTCCCTCCTACCGCCAATTCTCAGTAAAATAAATTGAAAAGAATTTAAAGAAATGTATATATTATTATATATTTCACTAATTTTATATTCACATAAAATTAATTCAATTTATACGTGAAATGTGAGTTAAAGTATCAACGAATAAAAACAGTTTCGAAATTTTCGCAGAGATTAATTTACTAAAATATTTTAAAATATGAATCATGTTTTTTTCGGAATAAATTCCGCCCGTGCGCTACGCCGGTGGCAAAAATAGGAAGCAAATTTCATTCGTATTTATTTTTGGAGTAGTTTTTTTTTAAATTTGTTTTGTTCATTCGTTACAAATCGAATAACCTCATTCAAAGACAAATCAACGAACCCAAGATTGAACTTTGAATTTACATTCATTCCTATGCCATATAATTGGCTTATATTCTTTCAGTAGATTTATAGTGGTAATTTAGTTTTCTTATACAACATATCGTCTCAAATTTGAGACATTATCAGATGTTTACATATTAAATCTAATAGATACGTCATGTCGTCACGATTATATGCCTATACCTTATCCCTCGTATTACTTTTCAATAAAGTCCAAGAAATCGACCAAGAAAAGATCGCATTATTTCATTTTTCTGTTCGAATATAGGTTTCATGTAAATAAACCATTCTTTCACATTTTTGCGTAATCGGTGATTGGTACCTACAAAGAATTTATCATTCACGCACCACCGACAATGAAAAAAGATGTAAACAAGTACGATTTCATGTAGAAGTACGACACTAGTTCCTCTTCAACCTTCTCCTTCTCTTCCACTGAGTATTAGATCATCTCATTTCGCAATCGCTGCTGCGTCAGAAGTCATTTCCCTCTCGTGACTTTTTTCGCGTGAGACAGAGCTGTTGTGTTCGCCACGCGCGCGCCACGCGTTCACGGCGCCCGCGCGAAGCTCTCAAGCTCGGATTTCTCATTGTGCCGCTGCCTCTCCAGAAGCTTCCGGAAGAGTAAATCTTCGTCGTTGGCGGCAGCGGCGGCTCGTGTCGTAGCGAGAGGGAAAAAAAAGGTTTCGGGGAAAGAAGGGAAGGATAGGGAAGTTTTTTCGAGAAGAAAAAAATTTGACCGCACCCAGTTTAATAAAAAACGAGAAGGCGCCTACCGCCACCTCTTTTTTTTTCAACGCGCCCTCCCCACCTGTCAACACATCGACACACGGGGAAGCAATCGATTCGAGGGCATACGCTCTTACCCCGCGGCACGCGCCCCCCCCTCCCCCCGCGCCACCCGCCAGCCCGACGATACCGCCGAAGACAGCGCCGCCGCCGTCGACCGTGACCCACTGATCGCTGCTGCCCTTAGCTACTGCACTTGTCCACGTTTTTTTGCGCATGCCCGCTACCAAGGTGCGTCCGAGGGTTGTTGCCTCGACGTCATCTTCTGGTTCACCGATCATCGATCTACTGCTCCCATTTCTCACAGCATTCACTTAACACTCGTGTCTCTATCAGTATTATTATTATTATTATAATCATCATATAATAATAATGATAAATATTATTATTATTTTCTCTCAGACGTGTATTTGGATTATTGGTCAGTTGAGGAAATAATATGATAATATTAATAATATAATAACTAATTTTTTTATTATTATTATTACTTTCGTATGTACGACTTAAAGGTGTAAGTAACAAGACATTTGTTCATATTTTCTCCAGAAAGCAATCAGTCCTCACAGGTGTGATTTTACACCTTCCTCAGTATGTGAACCAAAGGCGGCCCGCAATAAGCCCTTCTGCGAATACTACGGGCAACCGCGGGCAACTGCGAGCAGCATAGAACGAGGTGGGGAGTAGCGACTCAATCGCCACCACTCTCCCCACCGTCTGGACAAAAAGCAGGAGTTCAAACTTACGAAAAGAGCAACTCATTATGCGGAGCAAATGAGTCAAACAGGTTTTATAAACTCTAACAACGTATTGGGAAGAACAGTTAGCGAGGAATTGCGTTCTTATGATTCTGGGTGTCATTTGGACGCTTCATTTTTACTCGAGGGTCCAACTTTTGTTCGAAAATTTCAGAACATTACTTGCACACTATTCACAAGTAGCCTAGAGATTGTTCATTTCTAAATGTCAGTTTTAATGGACAATTTAAAATCTCGAAAGAGCTTAAGAAGATTCTTTCAAAAAAAAAAAGGTTGATGGAAATTAGCAAAAGTATTCACACGGCCTCTTTTAAGCTACACTATCTCCAATTAAAAAATCTCAGTGGCTTCAAATATTGTTATATATCCAATTCATCATGTTCAAATACGATATAACAAATAATAATATCTTCGATAAATGGGACACTTACTCCAGGTACTTTTCCCCTCCTCTGACATAATTGAACACGAAACCATCTGCACGGTTGTTATTGCTATAAATAAACATTTGTTTGCTAAACATAAATAAATCGCTCATATAAATTTAAGAGAGCGATAAGCAGCGCTGACCGAACCCCACCACCGCGTGTCCGGTCATCCCCTCCTCAGCGAGGTGGCAGATAGGAGTTACTCTTCGCATGCCCGCGACGGGCAACTGGGGTCACCATCCCTAATGTACGCAGTTCCTAGGAGTGATATTCACTGAGTGTCGCATTCAAGCAGTGAACCAGCAATATTCGCCACGTTCTGGGACATTCCACGAGGTATCATTCCCAATTTCCTATCAACCTCTTGCCCCAAACAGCCAATACTATTGTTTTTGCAATACGTCTTTCACCTTAATTTTTTTACTGCACTTCCCTACCTTTGCTGAGCCAAAAAGAGGGACTTCTTAAGCATTATTATTGATCTCCTGCCCGTGATTGACAGAAATCTACCAACATTGATTAGAATGAAATATTTCTTTGCCAACATTTTTTTTTCTGTTTTCGTTTTAGTCGAATCTTTTAAAATTGAGTTTAAAAATATTCCTTTTCATTTATGAAATAAATGTGACACCGAAGTATCGGTACGTCCGTACTACTGGTGAGCTGAGAAGTCTCGGTGAGAAAATGCATTCAATCACAAAAATATGAACGGGTACTTCTAATGTTGAAAAACATATTACATAACCATATAAGAAAGGAGTCTTTTTCTCCGGATCTAGAATTTGTTTTGTTTTTCAATTTTTTTCCAGTGCTGGAATGCTTGCTAAAAGATCACATCAGCACTAGTCTCATCACATAACCGTCAGCAAAAACCTGATCAATCACAGAAAAATACGACATTTTACTTACAAATAGATTTTAGTTAAAAACTCCCAATACGGAATTGCTACCATTAAAAATGTCTTGTCATTTTTGTATATCCTACCTATGTGTTACAATTGCTATTTCACAATATAGTCATTTATACTACACTTCTTACTGTGGGAGGTTCAAAAGAAAGAGAATAGAGATAAAAAATGAAGGAAAATGGAAAGGTGATTTCGGAAGCTCGCCACACAGAAGGAAAATATAAGACATTTCTTTCCAACGAAAATACGACTGCAATAGAGGAACACTTCCCACCACCGAAATCGAAACATTTCTCTTTGACCTCCATTGGCGGCAATACGAATATTAGCAAAACCAACAAAACACAACCCAAAGTTTTAGAAAAAGAATACTTCGTAAAAATGTTTAAAGCACGCACTCCGGTTTATTTCAAAAGCTCAATTGGACTTAGAACTTGGTATACAAATCATACAAAGTTATTTCCAAAAAGTAGTATAAATGTTCTACAAAAACATAAATTTCAGAATTTGAGCTTGGGAAATATTTCCACATAGGAATCGAATCAAAAGGAAGTTTTCTAGTAATTTTTAATACCACGCAAGAAGCAAAAATCAAACTCATAACATGACTCATCATTTTCCTATTTCATTGATACAGCATTGAAATGTAACTATATAAAATAATTCTCACCAGGGGCGTACTTAGGGGGATGTGAGGGATCAATCTTCCCAATAAAAATTAAAAGAAAATGTCATTCTTGTATGTTATTGAAATATTTTGTGCGTATTCACACACAATAGATACGTATAATTATATACACGTAAATATATAATACACTCACCTATATATACATATATGTATACAAATTTGTGTTATCCCCCCTCGAAATAAATTCCGCGCTTCGCCCCTGATGATAAGAAATAACAACTCGTAGCGTTGAAGACCACGTCCATTCCGCCCGCGATTCTTCTCAATCCGCCCACCGTTCCCGCTCTCATGGCGCGTGATTGGGACGCGCTCGTCACTTGGCGGCGTCCCGACGCCTCGCCTAGTGTGGCAGCCGGAAGTCCTCACGTAATGCCTTCGGATTTGCGTCAGTCATCCTTCCAGGAACGACGCTCGCTCGTTTCCAGCTTATTCGATGCGAATGATAAAAGTAACAATGTGAACAGGGTTCGAATTACGGAGAAATTTCCCCCTTCCAACTTCCCCCTCTCCCCTAATTTGAAATGTTAATTTTTGCATTAATATTAAAATGTGGCAAAAATAATTTTTGATTCTAATGAAAATTATTTATTCAGATGAAACTAAGATATATTATGTTAGATGTTCCTGGTATAGACTGTCTGGGTACAGGATATCTTATTCTCAACGTGCACGTGTTTTGTATTGCCACAGATAATTATGAGTTCAAATAAATAAAATACTTTAAAAAATCCCCTCGAGGGAAAAGTGAAAATTTTAAGAGAGGAAATAACCAATAACCCTTGCAAACCCTGGTAATGGCCATGCAGGAACAGGGTTAAGGAGATCAATAAATAAAATGAAAAAATAATAATAAACTTTTCCCCCACTTCTACATCGTATGTTTTTTCCCAACCAGAGAGAAATAATTCCACTTCTCTTCATTCTCAATAATAATTGAGAATCTTTTCTACGCGTTAGTCGCGCAGATATGTGTTGCCTTTCGGAACCGTTAGAATGATAAAAATTCTAATGAGTTGTACAAAATAACGCGTGGAGAGAGCTACTGATGTATTATTATTATCAGATACAATTAGCTATATTGAATCAATTAATTTAAAATGTCACTAATGGAATGTCTGTACATTATAATAAATCACTCCAGAAATCTTTATTACGAGAAAAATAAATTAAAACATGTCACACAAATTTATAATAAATCAATATATATGGTTTATGTAGTATATCAGAATTAAACACAAAATGACAAAAAGTATGAGGTCCTTTAAATTCCCCTCCCCTGGATATAATGACATTTTCTTAACACTTTTATAAAGTATTGTACGAAAAGTATTGTTTCAAAAGTTTCCCCCACCCTCTCCACAGTTTCTTTCATTCGAACAAAGAATACGAAGAAAAACATTCATCCAAAACGATTTTCCAAAATCCTGCTTTACATATGCAACCTCAACATTTCTTACACCTAAATCATTAATTGAACACTTAATAGTACCATTTTAGAGTGTACACTAAAACTGGAATAAAAACTGTTTTACCGCGCAACCATTGTCTCGAATTTGAGCATAATACTTTCCCGGTCACTTAAGAAGAAGAAATCTCTGCCAGTTTGCTCCATAAGAAACCATTGTATGGCGAATAACGACATATTCTTGTTGATACCAAGGTTTGCAGCCTGGCTGGAAAAAAGTGGTAATAGTAAGCATATTTTTCCGTATCTCGGGAATCACGGTTCGAGTTTCCCTTTCACAATAATCAAATATTAATCAGACAATAAGGACACGCCAATTCTTATTGCATCCTGTACCTGTCTAAAAGGTATAATAAATCTTCATGAGTACTAAATGCGATAAAAGTGTCTCCAAATTGAAAATATGATAGAACAAATTTAATATTTCTATGGGAACACAAGTAGTTGAATGATACATTAAAAAATCGATATTTTTATTTAAATGTAACTAAGTTCAAAAACTGTGGTGCTAAATATGCTATCAGTTCCACAATTTGTTCAGGATGTTTCAGCATAGTATTTTTAGTTTTATACCAAACGTGAAAATGACACGAAAGATTCACCTCGCACAGTAGCTTTGCGTACTTCGCAGATCAGAGAATAAATATACAAATTAACAACAAAGAGCAACAAAATGAAATAGTGAAATTATTTTTATAACCTTTCCTTCATATTGACATTCAAATTCATTTTTACTTGTAGAAGGACTGAGCAAACAGAGGTGAATATCGATTATTCACCTCGAAGCAGAGAGAAAAGGATTTAAGTTTGTGTTTCTAGAAAACCCTACCAATAATCGATATTTTTCTCAATAATATCTACACGAACTATCAAGTCGAAGATCTTACAGTTTATTAACAATAATTCATTACAGTTATTATCATTTTCTAAATTTCACAAATATATTTAATATACTTATCATTCTCGAATATCTGTCTAATATATTTGCTGAGAGGCAGTTTAGATTAAGGAATTGCCAATTCAAGTACAAGGCTCTCAACCGTAAAAGTAGAAAATGAGTTAAAATTGCTACCGAATAAAAAAAATAGCACTGGTCTGGAAACTGTTGAAATGGAATGATCCCGCTGGCCGGTAAGATGAATGGCCCGCGCGATTTTACGCGAAATGCCGACCGAACAGTGCAGTGACCTCCCTTCGTGCTCGGTTGGGGTGCGACATACATAAACAGATAGATATGATAATGCCTCGCCCCGCGCGGAGAAGAACTACCGAGAAAAACGTTACTAGGGGACACCCAATAATTTGAATTTTTCGTTACAAATCCGGGACATCGCTTTACCTGAAATGTGGAAGGGATGTTCCCCTTGGTCCACGTCTCTTTCCTCTTTATTCAAAAACTCACTGACCCGCTGTCCTCGAAAAACGAACGTCGTTGGTGAACTTCCTTTTTTGACAAAACAGCCGGAGAGTCGCGCGCGGGGTTCTTTGTCGGTGCAGGCCCTTTTCGCTCGCCCCCTCCCTTGCAGCGGCAGCGAGTGGCCCGGTCCCTCGGCCCGCGCTGGGCAACGGGGCAGCGACGGGGGCGGAAGAGGCCCCGAGGCGCTCGCCCCTACGCGGGACCTCTATAGAGGGTGCGCCGTCACCGCCGTCGCCCGCCCCCTGCACCCCCCGATGGCCCGCTCGCGAGCTCCCAACAGCTTCCCGGGCCCGTCCGACTCCTCGGAACAAGCGAGGAATCAAAACGCACAAAAATACGCTGAGTGGATGAGAACGACTGCAGGTTTTCGTCTGAAGAGACCTCGCCATTAAACATGGCGGAGGAGGAGCAGGTCGTCTCCGCAGACAAAGAGAGGACCACTGCCAACGGGACGGAACGGATGCCACTGACCGTTAGCGGGAGCCAGTTTCGATCATTTACACAAATTTTAAAGGAGGAGTAATAAAATATCAAAAAATTTGCATTAGCATTCGGAGAATGCTTCCAGAATGTGGATTTCAAGAGGGTCACTTAAAGATAAGGCCGGTCGGTTGCTTGGGCGGTAGCGAGTATGCGAAGCCCGACGTCTGGAAGATCCACTCGGGGAAATGTAAGACTGAAGTATGCGAGATAGAGCGTGGGAGGATTTTTCTGCTCTACACACATTGCAACGGCAGCGACGCAGAGACGGAAGAGAAAGAGGTTAACGTTACTCGGCGACAGAGAAAAGAATATTAAATATTCGAACGACCAGTACTCGATATATTCTGCAAGGAATGCACGATATTGAGAATTGCGAGGAAATTGAAGAGAGGAACTAGAGTAGAGGAATACTGAGAAGAGATCAAACGTATGGAGGGACTGTCCGAACTATTTAGGAAACGATACAGGAAAAGTACGTAAGAGACGAAGCGAGTGAAGGAAAGGCAAAAACGTTGTCACGTGGAAAGATGCAGAAAACAAGTGAAGGAGAGGAGGATGACGGATGAGCAGACATAAGCGTGTGAGGAGGTCTCACGACACGAGCAATTAGACAAGCAGCAACAACCTCAAGTCGGAACCAATCGCCAATGAACAGCAGCAGTCCTTCCCAGCAAGGGTCGCAGCATAGCGAGGGGCAGGTGCGCGTCGCAGAGGAAGCAGAACCCTGCGCCGGAAGCATGCGAGTTAGTCAACCGCCGCTCGAGCACCCTCGCTCCGACGTCACCACGAGCGAGGTGCTCACCAGATCAGGAGACTTGGACGCACGACGCCCGCGGGGAGGCCGGTTTCGAAGGCGGACGCGTCGCCGCTGTTGCCGCGCGCCTCCAGGCGAAGGACGCGTTTCACGTGAAGTCGCGGCGTTCGGAGAGCGGTTGCGGCGACGCAAAGACGAGCTGACGCAGAGAGACGCAGACGCTGCGAGGCGGACCGTGGAGGTGCGAGGCGGCGAGAGGAACGAGGCAAGGACGCAGCATTGCCTGCGGCTCGCGTTGGCGGCTGAGATGCGGCAGCGAGGAGGAAGGGGGTGGCGAAGAATCATTCGGGCTGAGCGCGGGAGCCACTTGTGGCCGGGCGGGGCGGGGAGGGGGGAGATAGGTACAGTGTGTTGCAACTCGCGACTGACGGGCGAAGGGATGAGGGAGGCATCACCTCGGTTGATACAGCTTATTCCGGTGGCTGAGGTGTTGGCGTGCTTGTTAATCATCAAGTCATGCCATGTTCGATTCCCGACGGGGCCAGAAAAAATTTGTAACGCTTCACATTAATGTCCCAGTTCATATAGCAAATCTATAGGTTCATAAACGAATCTTCCTTATTCTACCCACCTCCTACTAGTATTAATAACTCGAAACTATTATTAACTACTCCAAGTAACCCCTCTATGTGGGCCAAGTTGTTGGAAAACCCAGCTGAAGCGGCCCACCTACCACCCAACTCCTACCTCCTATCACTCCATGTAGATAAGCTTCAATAGCAGGCTACATTTCCCATTTACAAATACTACAATAAAAAAACGCGGTACCCTTTCGAGGGCCGAATGTAGAGACGATGCAGTAAAGCACGAGTCTTGAGCAAAATGTGAATAATAAACGGATTTTCTCCCCTCTTTCCTTCTATTAAATGAGCACTTTTGTACACTATCTCCAGTTTTGCATTATACATTAAATTTATATTCATGCCACGTTTTCATAGCTTCTTCATACACATCCACAATAATTAGAACCGAAATGATTATCGAGGATATTATGTTGCGCTCCAATTCTCTCTTTGAAGTTAATGAATAATTACTTTAATAACTAAGGAAATATCTACTGCAGTTCATCCCCCTTATAAAAAAATAAATCCTCCTTAATAAGGAAATGTATAGTTTTGATGGATAATCTGCGATAAGTTGTATCCACACTATGGTTATGTTATCTTCCTTTCAGTGTTCGAGGTTGCAGTCATTTAGTGTTTCGATTGAATGGTAGATCTAGTTCACACTCTCAAAGGAAATTTTCTTATATAGTATGCATTAAAAAGTTCAAGGGACATAAACGCGAAATGTTACTTGGTTTGTAAATCTTCTAATCAGAACACGCAATCATAAGAAATCGGATTTAATACATCAAACTTAAAGATGTGGGTAATTTCCGTCCTTAAAATAGAATGAAGATAAATCAAGCAATAGGTATTCGTCGTATACTCCACACCTAAATCACTTTGCAATGATATCAAAGCATGGCAGCCAGGAAGAATTGATTTTAATAAGGACCCTACTCTACAATAGCCAGCAATAAGGCAGCGTACAAAGTTCAGTCTCTCACAGTAGCTTCAATGGAATAATGGAAGCCTGAGTAGAGCTGCAACGATGGGGATAGTCGTGATGGGAGTTGGAGGTCTATGAAGATTGGGATAGTGGGATTGTATAGGACTGCAATCGTGGTTGTATTGGAGATGCAAGATGACAGTGAACCACGGACGATGGCGCCGGATATAGGATACAAATTTTTGACGCAATACGGCTATAAGTGATAACTTTGAAAGTATGATGCACGATAATACTGAGATAAAGAAACATGGTGAAATTGCGCAATGTAGAAGACGAGGGCTGTAGAAAAAGGTGGGTAATGAAGAGCTTATTTCGCAGTCTAAATCTTTAAGTAATCATTTCCGCTTATAGAGATACGTGCGGCCGGCACCTTATTACGGTCGAAGGTCCAGCGTCTAGCGGAGAGCGAGCATCGATTTGTCGAGCAATGACGTGTCGCCATGAAATTTGGAATCTGCGGGTATCCTCCCCCAGTCAACAGTACTGTGCAAATACGGGGCTGCTTCCATATTTCTCGCACTGGCAAGGTTGGGAGATCGCCTCGTTGGGGCGTGATAAGACAGGTAGCAAGGCTGCGTGAGCAGGACAGAGGACGATATCGTGGGCGAGGAGTCGAAACTGATCTATTGTGGGATGGTCTCCTCTCCACTGACTCGGAAACTTCAGTCAAGGAGACAAACGGACTTGAATATGATTAGTGAATTTAATATATTTATTTAATTAAAATAAGAATTTCATTTTTTCTTCCATTTGCATTTGCAAATTGTATTGTAGTTTTAATAAATTGTATCTTGGTTAAATGTCATTGTTATTGTCGTTCAATGAATAATTGAATTTGATTAAGTCAAACGCCTCAGAGCAATTTAATAGTAATGACTGGACAATATTACTTTGTTTTTTGTTTAATGATAATATATATTTCTGACCAATACTGCAGACAATTGTGGTCAGTAATTCCTAAGACTATTATATATTATGTATTTTGTAATTAAATGGATGGAATAAATTATTTTCACATTCTACGACACTCCAGCATTAACCTGTTCCTCAAAGAGACCACTACATAAGTTTGTTCTTATTTTCTTTCCCTCCCCTCCTCCACATCATGTTCAAAACGAGGTTCGAAACCTTCCCTCGTGAAATCTCACTCCCATAATGCTGCACCACATCGGTCAACTTTGAATATTGTCGTATAATAGTGCCCCGTTGTATTCTTGTGATGGTCCGTACGACTGTAAAAGTGGTGGGATTGGCTGAGTGAACGAAGGAGAGAAGATGCAACAGTCTTCGAACGAGGAGGAGGAGGAGGAGTGGGGAGGCAGAAGTGCTGCCGAGAGCGACGGGAAACGACGCACGCGAAGTGGTGGTGGGGGAGGGGGGGAGGGGTTCAGCCTGTGGCTCTCCCAAAGATGAAGCACGAAACGAAAGAAAGACTGAATGTAAGAAAGGATGGGCCTCCAGGGTTTTGGTACAGACTGTTCCAAGCGAGTTTTTTTTTCTTCATACTCGTCGAATTCTCTGAACGGAAAGGAGTTAAATGGTCCGCGGCTGAGGAGCAGCTACTGGAGTCACGCGTGACGAACCGTCATCGCACGCGAGAGCCCGCGACATGAAAGCTACGCGGCGGTGGCGGTTTGATGACGAAATGCATCCGTTGAACCCAAGAAAATCTAAACCATGACATAGATTCTATGGACAGTAGTCAATGATTTGAACGCTGCGAACATCTGGAAAATTAATTTTCTCAGACGATGTAAAGAAAATACATCGGTAATTTCAATGTACCAAGCACAAATTGTTTTTATAATTTAACAAATCACGATCATTTATAAAGAAGTTTCTTGCGCACTGAAGATACGTTATTGTTATTATTATTGGTTATTTTTATTTTCTCTAAAGGCGTGTACCTCATTATTCTGATTAATTTTATTATACGAGGTTTTAGCGCTCGCCAACATCTAGGTAACTAGAGCCCTAATATTAATAGTAAAATTTTGAAAAAAATAATTTCAACATGTTTTTCGACATGAAACAGCGACCACTGGTTTTATTAATTCCGTTGTACACCTAAAAACATTTCACGGATAGCACAAAGCATACCATTTCACTGCCTCGAAAAGTGTGTTACACACAATCAAGAATAGGTGTTCAATACTCTGCATTTCAATGAGAGTTTTCATTCACAAAACTACAAGTTCAAACTTTTCGCCAGAACGCTATAGAATATAATTTTCCTTTAGCAGAGATATTTGAATACGAGAAATGCAAATGCAATTTGAACTGACAATAAAAATAACGTTTTAATTTTACAAAAATCTTGTTCATAATAGTGCTTCACCTCGACGAGAAAGTAGCAGGTCCCCCTCTTCGCCGCCTTAGATCCCTCAGAATTAGATTAGTGTAGTAGCAGGAGGGTCTGTTTTTTGTGGGATACACTTAGTCTCTTTTTTGTGCGCCAGACTAAAGATGTAAACACGAAAAAATGCGCCATAAGTCTCAGTCACTACTCTTAGTTAAACTGATACACTCCTATCAGACAATGCATATCTTAAGAAAATACTCTGAAACCAGAAAAATTAACGGCTTCCAAAATATTTACGTCCGAGGGAGAAAATGCTCTAGTAATTCGTCTCCCCCGATGTACAAACACCTAACGTGTTACAGAAGAGAATCAATTTCACCATCCCCACTACAACAACCGTTACACTACGCAATCAACTAACTTCGTTATTTACTCTACACAATTACCCTCTCATACGTGCATCCCCTCGACTACACCCCACCCCCATTTTCGTATTCTCCCAAATTTCAAGGATGATTTTACTTATTCTATTTACGACACTGAACGTTTGTGGAGTATCTCCTGAAAATAGCCTTTCCCTGTAATTTAATTACTTATTACTTTCATTTCTAATAACTTCATTACATTACGAAAAAAAATTAATAAAATAAAAATAAACAGATTTCAGTATTTTATGCATAAAATTTCGCATGACGTGCTTTACTCTAAAAACTTGGGAAGGCTACTGAAGTTTTTGAAAAAGAGAGAAAATGTGTATTTCTAAACTAATACCGAAAGATATTAAATTTTATTTCAACTTTTTAAACCCGCACTGTTACTCAAATTTGTTTAAAAGCAGCACAACACTCCGTACACTTGAGTGATCACTACCTAGATCTTGTAAAAATGAAAAATATGTCGACTCTGTATTGTCGTCTTAGTTTACGTTTCACGAATATAGAAATAATATTTATTTATTGCAAAAGGGCAGGTGTTGCCCGGTGGAAGAATATAGGGAAATACAATAAAAATATATATTACAGAGACCTAAAATGAAAAATTGTTAAATAAGTGATTAAACTATACAATTAAACTAATATTTAAAACAAAGATATGACCATGAAACAACTAAAAAGAATTAATTCGTTCGGTCCCTGAGATCCTAATTCACAAGTGCGGGTGCTCGTCGTCCCCACTGCATCCGTCTCCTCCGCCCCAGTTCCAGGCCCCAGCGCCCTCCAATAGAGTTCTGGGCGCGGGCCCCCACACACGGCACCCCTCGCCCACAGACAAACCGACCCTCGCCCGCCCAGCCCTCTGCCCCCGCCGCCCCCTACCAAAATCTCATCTTGCCTCCCGACTTCTCTAGTGCTCTTTTTAGGTCCGTACTCCAGGTTTGTGGTTCACACGGACCCCGTCCCGAGAAGTACACTCGGAGTCCGGCTTCAAATGAAGCACCGAAGAAACAGACAAGAGCGTGATAAAAGCAGGGTTACACCGTCCGAGCGATTGTAAGGGTTTCAGGACGGGGTCGAAGCGTCAAGAAGCTTCTCGCGCGTAATGAGGGCCCAGAGGATAACAGTATATTCCAAATCATTGTGGACATTTTTCGAAGTCACAGAAGAAAAGTGGTCATTCCAGTTCAAATGAAACGTAATCGGAATTCGGTGATGCCAGTAGTCAGGAGTCTATTTCGGGGCAGCCGAGACTCCCGCCAAAAAGTATTCCCATTCACGTCCAAGTTATTTGGCCTTAATTTAAAAAATATGTCCAATTGTTCCGCTTACGTCGTTAATTTGTTAACACAAGTGGTTAATTAACAATGTATACTAATAAAGTACTTTCATTACAATGTATAAACATTTTGGGGGGAGGCTCTCCATACTCTCTTCCATACCCCTCGCTACTTGACTGTAAGTGAGAAGAATGCACAGCTCCCTGATCTCACACCCAGCGAAGAAAACCCAAGAGGCATGGAAAACATAAAATTTGTATTCATTAGCGATAAACCCACTAATCCTAAAACAATGTTCACTAAAGAAATAACTACACTGAAGAAGTTTATTTTTATTTGCAACAATGTATCAGTTTTCATTAATTATTTTCCCTGTTTATTTGAGATTGTTATTATTCCCTATGTTAATTCCCTCGATTTACCTAATCAAGAAGGTCGATATTTTCAAGCATACGCCGCAGAACATCCTCTTTCGCAAATCTCGAAGTCCCACAATAAATGAACTACAACTAAAGAAAATAGTGAATGATAATAATACATGTATTAAATATTTTACCGTTTACTCACGCTACCCACAATTATAAGCAAGTTCGAATTCGTACTCCACACTTGGTTTGAAAAATCTTTAAAAACTTTTCCGACGAAACATGTACTACTATTCCAACGAAACTCTCGTTAA
Organism: Laupala kohalensis; assembly: GCA_002313205.1. NCBI lineage: Eukaryota > Metazoa > Arthropoda > Insecta > Orthoptera > Trigonidiidae > Laupala > Laupala kohalensis. Next base: position 94,841 of record NNCF01125840.1, read on the forward strand.
TTGAATGAAAACAGAACAGCTAGAAGTGTTTTTGAGACATTCCATTTTTATTTTATTTCATAGAACTGTGTTATTTCAATACAGTACATCATTGAAGAATTTATGGTATGTTAATAATAAATATATTGATAAGATTTCTTAAGACGGAGAGAAATACATTTTCAAATTTGTTGAGGCAAAGATCTATCCCTTTTTGTCCCACTCAAACATTCTATTGTGAACAAAAACATTGAGCTTGTTTTATAAAATCACAACCAGTTGTGGAAACCAATGAAAGTGGTCATGCTTGACATGTTACCACTTAAGTGAAAGTCTTTTGCGGAGGCCGCGCGCTGAGCAACAGTCTTGTCGTCGAAACGGACAATAAAAGAAATGCGAACAGAGAATGCAAATAAAAACTAAGAACAAATTGAAGAGGTGAAATAAAAGTCGCCATTTGAGCAATCAGAGATCACAAGAAGAAAAATACAATGTCTAAGATCTCGTTCTGCCGCTTACGTATACTTTTTTTTTTAATGGGAGATGTAGCAAAGTGCTATTGAAACTTATCTACATGGAGCGATAGGAGGTGGGAGGGTAGAATGGTATTAGTATAGGTGGGCCGGTTAGCTGGGTTTACCAGCAACTTGGCCCACGTGGTGTTAGTAGAAGTAGTTAGTAATAGTTAGAGTTATTGATACTAGGAGCAGGAGAGAGGAAGGAAAGTTTGCTTTTCACTAGTCACAGCTATATGAAGTGGGACATTGATGTGAAAAAGCTACAAATTTTCTGGCCCCATCGGGAATCGAACCCGGGATGACTTGGTGATGAGCGACATTTCCACCATATTAAGAGAGCATTAGCAAAAGAGACATTCTTCGAATGGGTCATTTGACCGGAATATATACGTGTGTTCTGCTCCAATGAGATAGCATTTTTATTTCAGGAATAAAATTCACGTTCGGAAAAACGATTGAAATCAAGAAAATAGCTATCACATTCGGTTTACTTCTCATAAGAGTGTTTTTATGTTAGCAAAATATTTTTAGTGCACATAAATCGCAATTGTAATTGTAACACTGTGCAAGACGGGTGTTAAAGTAAGTGATATTGTTAACACAGAGAAAAACTAGAAGGAAAGAAGGAATAAAGAAAACAATCTTATTACCAGATATATATTCACACGGGATTCTCACACAGTTCATGAAATAAGGCATTCAGTGAAAGAGACGTGGAGGTACAGAGTGAAACATTAAATATTCGATACGCACAAAATGATTTGGGGCGATTAATATGAAAAGCTAATCAACGAACATCACGAGTAATATGTACAGCAATATCGAATACATATATGTACTTGACTAAACAAACAACGACAAAAAATTTTATCGTCTGATTGTAAAACAGATCCTTTAATCAACCGAATTTTTGGGAAATTACGCAACGTGTAGCTGATGTATTGTCGCTAAATAAAAGCATGACGAGAATTGGAAAACCAATTTGCCACCAAAGTTCCGATTAATTTCATTTCCATTCTCTAAAATCAGAAATATTTACGGAATCTGGTCGAACAAAATTATTTTCCGACTGTGAACATAATGTTGGTTGTACAACTGCACATAAACAAATGGTGTGAGCCATAACTGAACCTCGTTTCGGTGCCAGCGCTGATTTTTTGCAGTGTGTGGCACGAACACTAACTTCCATAATGCCACTGACTCACGACTTCGAACTTTCAATTCGCCGCACTTAAAAAGTTCAAAGACCCGTGCCACCCAGTAGGGATGTATGTTATTCATTCATTGCGCACCAATGGGGATGTATATCATTCACGAAAAGTGTCCTTAGCGAACCAACGCTCAGAGATGGGGCGCCTAACCCGCACGGGTTCCAGGCAACAACTGTAGATTTATTATTTTACGATACTTTCGAAGTTAACGAGTCGATACTTGTTGGGATGTTTTTGGTTTATAAAATATCTCGTAAGTGGTAAAGTATTTTGTATTTATTTATTAATTATTTCCTATTGTTTCAGTTTGTTCGAGGCTGCGGTTTTCCCTGAAGCCTAAGGTTCTGGTTTCGAATCCCGGGAAAGGTACGGGTCTCTTCGTCGATGTTGCAACTCGTGGAAGGCAAACAAGGAGTTACTCAAAAGAATTACAATCCCCTCCATTCCCGTTCTCCTCAGTGTACCTATCCCACAGGGGCATCTGGAATTGCCCAGTCTCATCTCGAGATGGTTCAAACCAGTCTTCGGACTGACAAGAAGAATTATTCCACCTGTTTGGCGAAATTATTTTGGTCGTCATGAGGACGGGAAACACGAAAGAGTACAAGAATCTGATAAGTCTGAGTCCGAGCGTGTGTAACTCCACGCGTATATCAAGTCCAATATCCGCTCGTGGCTATGAGGGCAACCGACACGGCGCCGGCGTCCAAGTGATTTCCCGCGGCAGACAGCGGTCTCTGCGCCGACGGCTGATGATGCGGTGGCGGCGACGGCGGCGAAGGCGGCGACCAAAACGCTCCGGGCCTCACGGGAGAAACTAAGGCAAATAAGCCCCACAAAGCGACTCATGTTACAGACACATTTCTCCTCCCGTTAACGCTTACATCAGGCGGCGTCGCGTGCAGAGACCTGTTTTCTGCCGCCCCCCTCGCCGCCCTCCATGGCCATCGGCGGCCGGCGCTCTGGCGCTACGCAAGCTGCTTTGGCGCGCGGCGAAGAGGCGGGCAGAACGAAGGCACCTTGCCTACTCTGCGGTTGCCGTTGGTTGCCCGAAAATCTCACTCCTCGCCAGGGCGTCGAACTAGGAACGCGTCATGCACTGCACTCCCTCTCCTGCTCCGCACGCCGTCCCATCATGTTTGGAAACTATTCTTCCAGCATCAGAGTCTACGGGACCTGTTTCAGTCTGCTTCAGACTCGATTCCCGGATAAAGCGTGTCACCAATACCCAGTACTAACCCAAGCTTTGATACACGTGACTTCCGTACTCTTTGACTCTGTCATCCTTCATTCATCTCCCTAACACGGGTTCACTTTTTATATATAATATTCCCGGATACTCTATATCCTGACAGAATACAATGATCAAGAAGAGTGGTTATGATTCGTCACTACCTTTGGGGATCACTATAGTCCTCCACACTTTGGGTGCACGAGTATTGGTTCTCAAGTGTCGTATGAGCATATACACGACCAATTTTATTCCCTCTCGAACTTGAGAACGCATGCACGGATTACACGAAAATCGCATTTGCATCTTCTTGGTGTACAGCATTATTTGTTTGCTTCTCCAATCTCACACTTGCGGAATACACCCTCAATACTCTACACCGGCCATTTTGCAAAAAGACGAATATTAAGTTTTGTTTACAACTTGAAATGTTTCTCGGTAGAATGTGTGGTAGTGTAGTTGCGAAGAAATAGAAAGTGAAATACAGTGAGGAGAATTGAGATGAGAAGACAATACGCGAGTCAGAAAAGGAGGAAGGGATATGAGAAAAAATTAACTGAGTCTGTTGTCCTGGTTATACGCCGTATTATGTGTAACTATATTCGTTACGTTCTTCTCTAGTAGTTTTATTCTTCTGTTCTGACATTTAATATTATAATATTAGGTTAATTCAATATTTTACCATTTTAAATTTAGTTTTACGCAGTGTTCTATTAGATATGATTTGTAGGTGGTTAATATTCCCCAAGTTTTTTGAAAATTACATTTATTGTTTTTTACGTTTCTGTACTCTGCCACCGGACTACAGAGCCCATTTGCAGTTAACATTATATCGTGTTTGTTTCGTGGTACATCAGGAAAGAAGAAAGCTTTGAAGAGTCCACACACGGTATGAACCTTCGTGTCTGAAACCATACTAACTTCCTCCACCGGTGTGGAGGGGTGAATTAGTAAATTTGAAAGCAGCCAACAACGGCCGCTGGGTGGCGGCAGCGGCGGAATCCGACAGCCAAACAGCGCGTGACGCGCGGACAGGGGCGGGCGGCGATGAACCGGCTCAGTGCTGCTGGCGGGACGGCCGCCGTGATCATCCAGGGAAGCAAGGAGACGAGGACAAGCCATTCACTTCTGATCATCATGATTAACATGACCTTTTTTCAACGTAGAGACATTAATGATCTGCGATGTGACGATACGATCCGACACTTTTTACGACACCAGATCCCCGCTGTCACCGGCCAGAATAAGCAAAAGGAAAACAACCAAGGATGAATTAGTCCTTGCCAAATGGTTCAAACGATTTTCATTTCTAACAGTAGCGTACGTAGATGGTGGCGAAGGGGGGACGGTGGTAGTCCACCTAAAGACTCGTCCTGCAAGGGGCTTCCAAATGAACCAGTGAAAAAATGTTAAGACCTAAGTTTTAACCTATTCATTTTAATACTCTTAATTAAATTTTAATACACTTAATTTTTATAACAGTCAAACAATAGCTGAACTTGTTATTAAATGCAATTCAAATTTCAGTTTCAAACGTTTTATTTGTTATCTAAAACACTGCATGCCAACAAGTTCGTCAGTGGCTTGAATGTGGGGGACCTCCACAAACACTCCTGGCCATTGCCTCACTAGGTAAAGTACGATACTGATTACAAATCTCATAAATTGTCATTCAAAAATGCATTCATTCAATTTTTCTTCTCCCTTCAAAAGTAATATAATGCAATAAAATGTTTAAAGTAAAATTTGTTAGCAAATATGATAAAAAGTTATTAATTCGGATTTTAATCACTTTATGTGACAAGAACTGACGAGTCGGAAGCACGTTGCGATGCTGATGAGGAATCCAAGACTTGGTAACAACATGACGAACACTTTTCTCGAACATATGCTACAGACATAAATCATTTGTAATTGCTGAATATTTTGAAAGTGCTGGAATGAATGAAACAATAATCAAGAGCAGAAATTCTCAATGTGGATGATTGTATTTACTACGTCAAATCGATTTTCGTCATACTGTAAGGCAATTATAAGCTGTCAAAAAACATGGTTCAATTGCAAAAACCATAATTATCGTTTTTAAACTTCGTTTTAATTTATGAACTTCTCCGTGAGTTCTCGAGGGAACCAACTCGGCGTACTCATATGTATTCAAATGCGACATCAGAGATAACAAGGGACAGCATCGCGGAATGCATCCATTTACTGCAACGAGTTTTCACAAGTGCACAATGAATGCAAAATTCGCGTTCCATTCGCTAGAGGTAACATGTAACGAGGTGACATGTTTCGTTCACTTCGCACTCAGTGCGCACTGAGGGCAACCTCACCTTCCTTGCACTAATACATTCGTCGTGTTTGAGGTAACAATAGCCCACGTTACAATAACACCACATTAGGATCACACACAGATACTGAACAGTTAATTATTTCTTTATTTATGTACAAATTATTATCGTTCGAATTTTTGCGTTCGCTCGGTTCTGAGCGAGGCAACTTGGATTGAAGTCCTGCAGTGTTCCGATGGTGTGTAGAACTCGGGCGAGTCAATGTGCCGTATTAAAAACGGAACACTCTACAAGAAAATAAGATTTCCCGAATTCAATTCTTACACATCTCATGAGCAATGACAAAGTAATAATCATCTCCCATTGTCACATTCCACACGTTTCCAGTCATTCGTGCACTCGAATTCGAGGGGGGGGGGGAAATGATATGTAAATAATATACAACAAAATGAAAAAAAGACGTATCAAATCTTTTTTTATAAAGTCTTCTAAAACATGACTACATACCCAAAAAGGCGAAACGTGATAGCCTATCCTCTGTAATCAATTCTGAAACCGTGGACAACCAAATTTATACCTTGATTTTTGATTTGAGATTCTAAGTTATGGAATTCAGAGGTTGTCTCAAACTTGTTTTGAGTTTCATAAGAGGAGAAGGGATATGTTTTGGGATCGAAGTGACACCACACGTGAAACAGGTTCCTCTTCACAAGCGAGAGTGTGAATGATTGTGACAGAGCAAACCTCTCGCCGCCATGTACACTGGAAATAACAATTCGCAATAAAAATAATCTTCCGAAATAACCATTAATAACCAGACGAAAAGGTGATATATATCCCTTTTTGTATTTAATTTCGTTTGAGACTGCTGACTTTTCTTAAAGTGGTGGGGCAGTACAGCAGACATTCGACGTATATTTATACCTCAGAAAATGTGTACAAAAGAAGCTAATCTAAGCCATCGATGATTACTGTAGTATACAAGACTATCATTAAAAATCAACTGTTTTTCTTTTGTGTGTATAAAAACAATTTATTATTGAAGTATTGAAAAGAAGCTCCTCGGACATTGTATCACTTGTTCACATCAAGAAGGATCTCTTCAAAAAGAATATCATTTTCTGCAAAACACAACGCACTTAATATTTCATTAAATCATTCCTAACCATAATTTCTCATACTAGCATGAATAAAATTAGGCGTCTAATTTTAAAAGATCGTTCCTTAATACGCCATTTCATCGTCTTCGAAGCTCTCCTGCTCGTTTTTGAAAACAAACAAAGAAGCTTTACTTTAATGTATAACGAATTCCTATCATATATTTGAATAAAAATGACAACATAAATATGTGCATACAACATAAAAACAAAAACATAAATGTGTGGCCGAGAAACTCTAATAATTTATCAATTTGCTAAACTGTCATTTAAAAAATTTTATCTCTGATTTTGTGACGATGTTCGGGTTAGAATTTAACTGGACAGTAGCCATTGTCGTAATCAGTTTGAACATCTTAACAGGTGTATGAGCTCAACAATCAATAATTTTGTTGCTTATTGTGTTACTTTCTAGGTGAACTTTGACTTGAGAAATTGACAACGATGAATTATACTTTACCGTAGTGCACCATTTCCAATAAACGCTGGTCTCCATCAGCATATCAGCGCCGGAAGAGAAGCCATTAGGTTAAAATTACACGCTGCCCACCGACGCAGTCTCGCCATCCCAGAGGAGAGAGGCAGTCAGTTACTGACCTCAGATCAAATTACGTAAGAACTTCGAGGAAAACATTTCTCTTCTTACTATTTATGCTTTGAACGCATTCTCACTTCACTTTCTTTTAACGAGCAAGACGGGGTAAAATAGAGTATATGGAACCGACTAATTTTTGCGGCGCCTTTTCCAAACCATAAGTACGAGGACGTCTCAGTGAAATCCAGTACAGTATATTTCTGGCAAATTCGTTCCGGTGAAAATGAGTAAGGAGGCGATATTTCTCGACTATTAGCCAATTCGTTTTTGACGTGAAGACGACAATGAAGAATAATTTCCTCCGCAAATTTCACTCGAAATGCCAGAAATTCGAAATCCAAGGAAGCGATTCGAAGCTGTTGAGGATTGGCTTCGATCAGAAAGTCGTTCGACTCGTGAGTAAAGCCGTGATCTGTTGGTCCAAGCCCCGGGAGCGTTTCGGAGCGCCATCGCCGGTTTGTGCCAGCGGAGGTGACGGCGTGCGCCAGCCTCCGCACCTGAGGAAAACTTTCATCTCGCTGGCTGAAGGTTAATGCCCATAACTTTTCCTTTTCTTCGACTAGCTCCGGGGGAACAGGTTGGCCGGTGCGGAGAACCGGCCGCGCGGATGCTGCCATCTCCGCCACTACCCCCCCCCCCCCCCCNTCGCTGCGGATGTGCTGGAGGGCCCGTAATTGAAGTACTTTTGTTAATAGGCCCCCGAGATTAGTCACTGCGAGGATTCCGCGGCAGCGCGCGAGGAGTGCCGACGCTATCTCCCCTCAGCGCTCGCTCCAGGTCATGGATTCGCAACCCTCTGAAATTTCACGCGACCCCCGATTTAAATGGTCACTAATGTTAAAGTAAATACTGCGCGATATGTTAATAAATAACAAAATTACTTTAATTGAACGCACGCCAAAATTTACTTTCTGAGCTAACGTGATGTTCGGGCTTCCAGTTCCAACATAAACCAATGTATTTTGGTTTCAAGTACAGACAACTTGAACCGTAAGCCACAGCGTGCATCAAGACTCTTCCTGTACTTCTCTTCACTCGAACTAAAAAGGAAAATCCCTTCCCATATAGATTTGATGTGGCGAATGGCAAGAGCAATTTTACTACCCCTTTCGAATGTTTTGGAGATACCCTCCTTAATGATATCCAAAAAGTATTTATCGGGAGACTTGGCGACCCAGCATGTACCCCCTGAGGACTCACCCGTACGTTGAGGAACATTGCAAAGAGGGCACGGAGAACAATTGGGTCGAATGCATTGTGGCCTGCATTGGCGAGAAATCTTTCTCCCAAGTTTTAACGTGAACCACTACTGGAACGATTTCAGGAACAAAAATTGTCTCGTAAAAATATCGAAATATATATCAAATCCTCAAATAATTTTATAGGCCCAACTAAAATTAACATCGTTTACGAATGTTCCCAAAGATGTAGAATTTGGAAGCAAACATGTCATTGATGACAAGAACAACAAAGAGATTAGTGGACGTGAGATTTGGAGAATTAGAATGAGGGTTCAATTCGCTTCTGTGACCGCAGGGTATGATGCATTTGCTTCCAGGCCGAAATATTCTGCTCCTGCGTGAAGTAGCGTTCGTGGGATTATTGTGTGTTCCGGCATCTCGGTCAAGTCAAACTCTCCCCCGACATCCCCCTCTGCCACTCCATCTGTTGCGAAGGCATAATACCCTCTTCTACTCTCTCCCATGAACTTCCACAATCAAAGAAAGAATTGGATTCGGACGTCATTCATTCTTACACCCTGCCTCGAAAATTGCTTCCTGATTAATGCTACGAGTTATGAATGAACGCAATGTTTTGTCGGACCACTGGGTACGCTCGTTATTTTCTCTTTCACGAATTATGAAGCCAGTGTGAGTAGGTCCGGGTGCCTATTACAGGAGTGATATTACAAAAATCCAGTACGGCTGAGGAATTTCTCCAAAATCTTCGGGGGTAACACAAAGGAAGACCGCCATATTTCATATAAATCCTTAGAATCATCTCAACGTCCTAATTTCAAGATGTATTTTCAAGTATTCTTCGGAATACTCTGAAGACAAAGGTATCGCACTTCGTAACTAGCTTGATGAAGAGTATTGAATGAGAATGGAAATTGTAGCATTGCGCCTCCTCTCTTTTCCGCTCAGATCCCTTCCGTCTTTACTAAAAAAAGGTATCATTGCATAACGAAACTAGTACAGTAGATTATTCTCATAAACATTTTCTTCTAACGACCAGTAAAACTGGCCTTTGCTAGTAGATACAGGGTTCTCAGGTCTTCCACCAATTAACTCTGTATAGAATTTCTGATAGTTGAAAAATAGTTTACTGCGCACAAAGTGCAAATACAATGCTAACACAAAACACGAAAAATATTTATATATTTTCACGCTGGTAAAATTCACATTCAAATTGTTTAAAATAGACGTTTCCTTGAAAATCGGGACAACCTACCCTATTTTTGTTAGAAAATACAAGAAAGGATACAGCGAAAAAATTGGGAAATAATCACGATACAATTAAAAAAATATAGAGATATTTATTTATTCGATAAATTCCCATCACACATTTTATTTCATTTTCTGACTTTTTACAGATGTTAATATTCGAGAAAATATCAGTTTACCGGGTATATTTATTTAGCTTCCCGCCCGAAGCAAGTGGAGTTGTGTACGTGACATTCCTTAACATAGCGTGTTGGAGCGACAGCCGTCGTATCTCTGTTGGAGAGAGGGGAACACGAGGCTTACGAGGGTCGGTGGAGGAGGAGGCGGCGGCGGCGGCGACCGTCTGAGGAAGCACCCCCGTCAGGCGAGGGGGATGATTGCATGTGACGCAACGAGGGCCTAGGGGCGCGCGGCGGAGGGGATGGGGGCCCAGTGGGGGCAGGAGGGAGCAGCAGACCCGCGCAGGTGTCAGCAGTCCCAGGTAAGAGTGTCTGTGGGGGAGGTAGCTGTGGAAGTGGCGATGGCAGCCGGGCAGGCAGTAGGTAGGGGGTGCTTCGTGAGGCCAGATTCCTTCAGGGCCCGAAGCGTCTCCTGTGAGACGAAGGACGTGACCATGGTCAAGGACGGGATTTCTCTTCAATTAATTCATTGACTTGATTAATTGCTTTCATGTGACACTGGATCAAGACATCTGCTCGCGATACGCATCTGGTTCATGGACTTCGAGAAATTAACTGATAGCTTTGAATGAAAATCAAATGATAAACAGAATGGAGTAAGGACCGCATTATGCCGATACGGCACCGAAGATTCTCAAACACATTAAGAAAGGTCAAAAAAAGAAATGTCTAAGATATGTTTATGATAATACATTTACATCAGATACGAAAAGAAAGCTCTAGAATATAAATAAACAATAAATGCTGAAGGTTTCGCTTTTTTTTAGTTCTCACTCTGATTAATATCTGAATTATTTGTCCCATTCGAGACGAGATTAGTTTCACACTCCCCCTCTCAATTCACTAAGTGAATTCTACTAAGCGGAGTTCCACTTTTATGATGTAAATTGATATTCACAATTTATGGTAATCTAAGTCATTACTATTTTTTTTTTCAATTTTGAAATGCTGAAGCGCGCAAAATATGTCCCAAATAAAATGTCTTCGAAAAAATAGAGTTCTTCACTTTTTGACATTTGACATTTGACATTTACCAGCTACTTGACGTATGAAGCTGTATGATCATTTTATCCTTTATTAAATACCATTTATTTTCAATACAAAATTTTGTTTCAATACGTCCAACAATGAAAGTCAGAATGAATCATATCGATGTATTTGTTGTAAGGTTTACATTATTTTCTTGACAGCTTAGTTGAAGAATCAATTCATTCACGGATAATTACTTCGGGTCACTGAAAATGGATATTTCAAGAAACTAAGTACCACACTTCATCAACATCGTTAACTAGATATCTTTCATCGCAACTTGCTTTTCCAAATTTAGCATCGCCGTCGTTTCAAGTTGCAAACAGCGAGTAAATCAACGTTCGTCGACTGACGAGTGAATTAATATATTCGAATGAAACTTATCGTGTAATTAGCATAAATGAATAGGAAACGTTTTGAAAGCGTCCGGCATTTTTCATTTATCATAGTAGTGGGTAATTATCGTTACTTTTTTCCTAACTTTACTACCGAAAACAAAGAAAACACGAGGATAAAATAATGTAAATCATTTGGTAATTTCGGTGCGGAAGCCAAATTCAATTTTGTAATACCTAAAATTGGCAATATTACAATTTCATTAATCTTTCGTATAAAAAATGGACAAAAAGCAATCATCAAGACGATAAGACGCCCTACAGGTTTGTTGACAAGATGTTCACAAATTCAATAAATAACATCGAAAGCGCGGATTCTTTTGACCAACACAAATCACAGCGCCACTTCGATCTGGGCATGCTTCTACCTGACCCCAGGAACTGTGCGTCGACTCTTCACGTTCTGCCACTGCCTGTCGTCGCCAACATTTGGCACAAAGAGCACCGCGGAGGGTGGATGAGAAAAAAAATAGTTCACTTGTTGCGGTGGCAGGTCATCCGTCCCTCAGAAGCGCCTTCCTTCCTCAACGAGAAAATAAAAGCTATAGGTTACAACGGGGACGCAAGGGTTGCGCCGCACACAAAAGGCAGAAGATTGCCTCGTGGCGCCGAAGCGCCCTGCCTCCGCCACCAGGCTCTTCACGCCGAGAAAGTTGGCAGCGCGGTAACACAGCACCGCTCTTCCAAACGACTCGTAAAGCCGATATCTACGTTTCACGAAATACAACATCATTGATGAGCTTAGGTCTCAATTTTCTCGTAGTTCTGATCTGATGACTGTTATTCATTCAAATAATACTGACGTTAGAGACTGATGTCTGAGTCGATTAAAAAAATAGTATAGAATGATTTTCATTCAGTTCTGCGATTAATGCTCAACCATAATTATAATATTCCTAGTGGTATAAATAAATAATTAACGACCATTTTTAGTAGACAATTTTAGAATTCAGTGGAAAAACATCACTAAGCTAAAAAACAAGAACAATACACCTCTTTCAAAACTTTTTTTTTTTAAATCACGACGTTTCGGTACCTATTGGCAGCATTATCAAATGAGTTTTCACTCATATGTGCATCAAGTCAAACTGAAATGATTAACGGTAAAAGAAACTCCAACGGATATTCCAGGAGGATTCCACGATTTAAAATTTTTTCAAAGTGGTGTATTGTTCTTGTTTTACTTAGTGATGTTTTTCCACTGAATTCTAAATAGTAAATTGTCTGCTAAAAAGGTCGTTAATTATTTTCTTATATTTCACTATGCAGACGAAGATGGACTGTTTATTCCTAGTGGTAATCTCGCCACAACAAATCAAAACAATAGCAGATCCTTGAATGTAAATATTGACGGTCAAATTGTTTAAGTTTGTCGCCGTTACAAAAAGTTAGTTTCTCAAAGATTTCCTCTCTGTTAAAATATTATTTTGTTTCTTGTTAAGGATTGTACTTTATAAATTTATTGTCAAAAAACAGTACAAACTGCGTATGACCACGTGGAGGGAAAAAAACTAATTTACTCTCCGGAAGCAAGCAAGGGACCATCCCATCAATTGCGTCTGCATTTTCATTTAAATTTTGCAATATTGTTGAGTGAAAGTGAAAATGCGAATTGCGTCTACATTTTCATTTTTTTCAACAATACTGTACAATTTAATTGATTTCAGTCTCATTTCTTATTTTAGTTTCACACTCACTTATCAAGAATTTCCGCATATTAAATGAGAAGTTTGACAAGATCTTCGTGGAATCGCCAGAAAGCAAGATAACGCAATGAAACTCGCATTGGCTTGAATGTATCCGTTGGTGGCTCACAGAGGCCCATTTATTCGCCTGCAGTACCACCCTTTGGTCACCATCGCTCTCCAGTCTTCCCCATCATCAGGGCGTCCGTCCATCAGGCTCCAACGCAAGAGCAGTTCGGCGTGATCGCGGCGCATCAAAGACACACGCCAAAGGGTGGCCGTTGATAAACGAAAGGAGAGGAAAGGGAGGGGAAGCGCTGCAAATTAGTGTGCTGATGCGGGTGCAGGACTTCGGGAGGAGGGGCGAATGCTGACATCGAAGCAGTGACGCTTCAACTCAAGCGATTTCGCCTCAGTTCCAGCCATTTCCCTACACTCATCTGAAACAATGCGGAATTGATGCAACTCTTTGGTCTCCCCTCGACGGTCAGGTACAAAGCGGCATTTCAAGATATAGAACTGAAATCTCAGAAGTAGTTTTGTCGATACAAAATTACATCTTTTAAACGTCTAAAATTTGTAGAAATGGACGCAATAATATATACTTTTATTGATTTTAGATTTTGAAACACACTAAACAAGTCATTTATGCAACACTTACACCAATTAATACTTGAATGAGAAAATAATTCATTGGCGAAAATACATTAATTTCTGAATATTTTAAACACGTGATTTTTTAACAGTAGTCATAAACCTACAATTATATTTGTAATAATTTTATAGATTTTACCGGACATTCTGAAGAGATATTTAATTTTTGCAGTGACGTGATCGCGGTTTTCGTCTAGGAGAGCTTGGGGCAGGTCATGCTGCTTATGAACTTAGTCAACCGAGTTCCCAGCTGCCTTTATAAGTAACTTTTCCTTATAAATTAGAAAACAATAAATTAATTAAAATAAAAACAAGTAGATATTTAGACATTTGATGGCTTTGACAAACGATACCCAGAAGAGTTCTGTGAAGCGTTTAGCAATGAACAAAGGTAAACAACACACAGGGAACTTGATTCACGACACAAGCGTTTGCGTGGGTTTCCTAAATAAGAATTATCGGAGAAATGAGCTCAGAAAATCAGAAAATAAATGATACCATCGGATTCAAGAACTTAGCGGAATACGTTGTCCGTTTCCAAAAATAGAGTCCTCGCAAAATTATTTTTGACTGAATCTCAGCTTCCAGGATAAGAGATCAAAAATAAACAAAATCATACTCGACTCTGCAGATGCAAGCGAACGGAGGCAAACAAGTGAGTATATATTTATTTGATTCCTCCAGAGCCCAGGGGAATGCGACAAAACCGGCATGACCCCCTCCCCTCCCTTTCCACGCATTGATTGCTCGCGTGCCGTCATCAGCCAACCTCAAATGAACTACGCGCATTGGAGCAAAACTTAATCAGATTTCGAGTAATTAATTATTAATTAGGCCACAATTTCGATTGCCGTCAAATCTACTCCATGAATTATTAACTTCAGAAGGTTGAGAGGGGATTGGTTTCCCTATTCCCAAACTCACACGGCTCATTTTGGGTATTACTTTGCGAGGGAACTATGTGCAACGGATCGCGAGGCCGTTTCGCTCGCTTGCGCGGGGGAGGGGTGGTGCGGTGAGAGAAGTGGAGAAATGGGAGGGGAGCGATTTTAAGGGGTGGGAGCTCGCAGAGGATCAGCATAATGCGTTCAATGTGACAGCGTTTCGATCAATTTAGAGATAAAATCACGAGCCGTTATTACTTGCACGACAGGTGAAATCACACTTCGACTAAACCGTGAAATATTACGATACGAACTTCACATTCAATAAACAGCGAACTGCGCGGTAGAGCTATGTTTGCGTCCCGATTTCAAAATGGATAGGAGGGTCGAATAATAAAAATGAGTTTAAATGCGCATGGACTTACCTAAGTCTGTACACATGGGACTTCCTTCATCTTAATATTGAGTCTGTCTCAAAAGCTGTGATACAAATTGTAGAAAATTTCAGGCTCGTCATTTTCTGTAACCTTTTGTTAACATCGTATTTTGGTGTTCGAAAAAGTTTTACTGTTTATAAAGAAAGCGTTTACACTCATTATACCCACTGCAGAAAATATGAATTTTTAAAACAAAACACGGGCTAATTCTCAATTAACCAATGCGCTCCTGCGGAGTACAGACAACCAAGTTACGTTACACATCTTAGTTAGAGCGAAACTTGAACATAACATAAATGAATTCATTCTTGCATTCCATTCAATTCTTGCATTTTTGAAGTACGTCATGATGGCCGATATCAAAATCTTGAAAATCTTGAACGCAGAAAAGAAAATCAAAAATAAAACATTTTTTAAAAGTCGAAAAAGTTATTTGGGAATGAAGTCAGTGGATCACACAGAATAGACATAGGAATCAATTCCAATCCCCATAAACCTTGGTTTTCAAGTTTCGATTTTTTTTCTTAAGATTTATTTCATCGCGATACTTCAAGAATTCTTCGTGAAGACTTGAAAATATCACAATATTTTATTTGGCCACGCTTTCCCGATATTGCATGCCAATAAAAAACAACAAATTTAAAAATATCGCTAATGAAATGTCACATAAATACAAGCGAAGAGGAAGGTAAACCGATTGCAGCCGGAAATAAAATCATTGGAATTGACACACCCCGACATAAGAGCAGGTTTCAGGTTCTGTACAATTCATGAACAGATTGAAGATCGATAGGCAAGAATTGTGTATCTTCTTGTCCCAGATGGACGATTTCGGTGAGTTAATGCGATTATAATAGACGGTTTGTACGGATACAAATTATTTCCAATAATGGGAACAACTGGATCATAAAGAAGATTTAAAAATAAAAGCGTTACAGGATTGCTTCTGTATTAGAGGTACTTCGAATAGCACACATACAGTGGCCAACGCAAGGATGTTCTTCTATACCCAGGTCGTTGTACACGACCACCACCTGGTCTCTGGCGGCCTTCTAATAACGGAGATGTCAAGGGTGATGCGCGAATGAATGTGAAATGAGAGTGAATTTTATGGAGGAGACGAAAGCGCCCCGAGAAAACATGTCGGGAACCCGCTTTGTCCACCACTGCAAATCCTACCGGGATTTGAACCAGCGTCACCAGAGGTAAAAGGTGAATGCTACACTCTAATCCACGGCCGCCCTAAAATAACGATTCCAAACGTCTCATCAAAACCGGATGAAGAACTGATGAAACTTTCAAAGAAGAATTATAGTACTTAGTATTTTATTGCAAAAACACATCCATTATGACCCCTAGAAGAGCAGAAGTAACCGACTCTTGGGAGGCCTCCACCCCCAACAGTACCAGATTTCCTGGACACTGCGGACTCCGCCGCCCGTTCGGTCCCAACCGTCCTCTACTGTTGCTACCCCACCTTCATCACACACCCCATGCAACATTAGATGCGGGTCTCCCTTTTTTTCCTTTACTTCTTGGCCTCCAAAATGAAGCCGAAGTCCCGTCCCAGCCCCCCTAAAAAACCGGAAACACCCCCATGCCGTCTCCTTGTCTGCGGAGTATTTTTACGAGTGGAATCGGCTGCTTTGGACGGGACAAGTCGTGGGCGGGAGGAGTGATCTACTTCTGTAACGTTTTTCTCTTTATAGTGATGCTCCCCGGGGGTTCCACAGTACTGGAGACCACGCGATTCTCCATAAATAGGGAGAGAAGCAGCACAAGTTATACAAAACTAACAATGAGAAACATATCTGATTTAACCCAGGGAAAAATGAACGCTTTGGAACTCAATGATACTTACACAAATTCCAATACGATCGTTCAAAATTTAAAGAGCAAATATGGCAATACTTAAGGGGAAAACAGTAAATAAACATTGAATTTACCTAGTTAATCAGAGGGATTTGAAATGATTCGTTACAATGAAGTATGAATTTTTGTGCATATATTATATATTGGACATAATTAATTTGTTAACTCGTTCTTACATCATACTACACCGATGTTCGTAAATTCGATTGTATATCCCGCTAAGTATGAAATGGAGATAGAGATTTTCAATTTTTGGTTTTAAGTGAGTAAATAAAACATTATAATGTTTTCATTGTTGAACAGAACGATGATAAGGGACTTTCAGGAAGATGTCGAATAGAAAAAAAATTATAAGACCTTTTCAGGATACATACTTCTCTTAATTACAGAAATACAAGAAATTCGTCTTGAAATGTGTTAAAGTATTAAAAGAACAGATACATTTAACCTATGTTTAACCTATTTTGAAATCTGATCTTTTTTCTGTTAATAACACGTATTTCTGGGAATATTTCTTTCGAGTTCAAGGGACAAAATGAGTTTAAATCACGAAATACGAACAGTGTACATTCTAAGTCGAGGAAATTAACTTGGTGAACCAATTAGCAAGTTGGATGCAGAAAAGACTGTTTTCATATGTTCCTTCTCATTCGGATATATCGGAGGTAGCCACAACAAGTTATCGCTTTCCAACTTGCACTCTGCTCCGCTCATTGCCGTCTTTTATCGCGTGTTCCCAATCGGCCGAAGGTAGACATCGCGAGGCCTGGCGCCACCGTCGCCAAAGGTCGCCGCTGGCAGACGGCTGGTGTGCAGGCCGTCTCGCCCAATACGTCAAGGCGCGCGCGCAGGTAGCTGGCAGGCCTTATCTTCCCGAGGACCTCCACGGGGCAACGTCTTGTGCTGTGCGGCATTCCTCCCGAAGGGCAACGAACGCCGACCCCTTTCACTTCGACCCCAGCGAAGAGGCAGAAAAAATCGGCCGAAACGGCGGCGGTTCGCTTTCTGTGCGAAGGGGAACAATAGAAACAAGTCCACAACTTCTGCGGCCCGGGGCGAGGAACGTGCCACGATGGTTGCGGAGGTACCAGCTGATTCAGCGGGGGTGACTCAATGTTCGGAAAACAGTCGGGGGTGGGGGTAGTGACACAGACAACGCAGTCCCTCAACCCCTTTTAGGTGAGCCATAAAGCCGCAGTTGTCTCAATAAGTGGCTCAGGCGGCGCTTGACTTTGAACCTGAACAATTGAAGCTCAGCGGCAGCGGGGGAGGTGAAAAGGAGCGGGCGCTGTGTTATGGTTGTTGCCCTCAAGAGCTCAGGCTGCAATCGCACCGAAGGATTGCGTGGGCGGAGAAGGCGCGGGGTGCGGGTTGCCACGCACCGCAGGGTGGCGCTCCGGCGCTTAGCAGCTCGTTTGGAGCGGAGCGTAAGTAAACAATCCTCCTACGAAGACATTCCATTTCTTTTTCGGAAGGATTGACTTTCAGAATGGGTTGGTGTTGCAAGGGTTCGTAGAGCCCCATCGGTGGCTAAGGTGGTAGAGTTGTCGCTCATCACCAAGTTTTCCCCGGGTTCGTCCCATGTAGATAAGCTACAATACCACGCTACATCTCCCATTTACAAATACTATAATAAAAAAGGGTTCGTTCCCAGTACATAATTCGACCCTAAAAGGAAAATAATTATCCTCCATCACACGAACTGTCATTTGCTGTTACATGAATGGGAAAGGCATCCATAATTTATTTAAATTGTAATCAATTCTAAAATGGAAGATGATTACGTGGGGAAATAAAATGTTCATACTTTATCTCAAGTAATTTTAAAATCAACGAACGTGTAGTTTCATCTACACTCTTCAATTTTTGTGCTGGTTGAACACAACAGTCTCTGCACTACAAGGAAAAACAACACTTCATTAATTATATCCAACTATGATTTGCTTCCATTAAAAAAACAATACTCTCTTCATTCAATGGAGAACTACATACGAAGAGAAAATATCTAAATTTCGTGAATTCGACGCCGAGAAACGGAACTATCAATGGGCAAAGGAAGAAAAAAACTTAAACCTCTCGGAATTTCGATTACGTTCTTACGTAGCAAATTACTTTCACTTCCTGTTACACCTGATTAGTCTGTCTCATTCATACTGAATGAATCGATCTCGCGGAAATATTCTTCAATGATACAATTGTGCGAATCGTTTGAATTGAATCGTTACTATTAATCTTAAAAAATAAATAAATACACGATGAGTAGTAAAGTAGAGTAAATAGTAAAGAAAAATAGTAGAGAAATAATTGTTACGCCAAATGCAAACGAGCAATTGGTATTTACAAATATCCTCATTCACTTCAAACACGGTAAAATTACTGAAGAATGCAGTTTCGTTTTCGGGGAAGCGAGATAGCTGTTTGCTCCTCATACGCACAGATGACCGAATCGCCGCTCTCATCCATGCGATGCCAGAGGTAAAGCTATGCGTGCACCGTCGAGGCGCCACCGCAATATCAGCGCGTGCCACCTGGTGTTAAGTGAAAGGCGAAACACGCGGAGTGTCGCAGAGTGCCACCGCTCGCCTCCACTCAACGTTGACATTTAGACAGCGGGCCGTCGTCGTAGCGACGGCGACGCCAGCGCCGCCGTGCGTCTGCGGTCCGCTTTCTGCCCCGTCGGGTACACAACCCGGTCGCCGCTACCGATTGTACCACAGGCGTCTCCGCGTCCCCCAAGGCCCGTCCGGAGTCTTGTCTTTTGCCAATTCAGTTGCCTACAGTCCTCGCAACGAAAGAACAGTAACAAGATGTAACCAATAGAGCGAAAGCGCGGTGTCGTCATATTGCTGCGGAGGGTACCCAGGGGCAGTTCTTCCCATTCCAGACGGCACGCCACGGCACGCCACGGCACGCCACGGCACCCACACAAAGGTTACTCTAAATCTTTGAAAAGCTAACTTTCAGCCAAAGGTTAGGGACCAAGCCCTCTGTCTGTGTCACTTGGGATACAAATTACTGCCGGTTCTACGAATCGGCTGAAGCGAGTAATAGCATCCAGACGTAAACCCACCAAGATTATATTGACAGAAGTAAAACGTTCACGAAGAGTGAATCTGTATGACTTATTTAGTGTTCCATTCATTAAACAATTTAATTCGGATTTTTAAAGAATCCCATAAAAGGTTAATGCACATATTCAAACATTTCTCAATTTTTATTCCATTTATACTCTCTCAAAATTGAGTCAATACCTCAAGTGTCCCAAAACAGCACATTTGTTGAAAATGCACTAGGAAGCATGATAAATTGAGTATAAGAAAATTTGAGAAGTGTTCTTGCACTTTCAGGTAGCCAAATGTCAAAATTTATTCCAACGAGTCATTACATATAATAATATATAGATATATTAAAGCTGCCCATACGAATGAGTCTCAATACAGTTACACATTCATCATGCACTCGTAGATTCTCTGGGAGGTTTTATCATATTTTCCAGAAAGGCATTACTAGTTCAAAAATTAATTTTATACTATCTCTGCCGAATCATATATTTCTGAAAACTTGATTGTGTGTGTATCACATATAAAATGATTTTAATTTTAGACCTATATAATAACAGGATGAAGTGAATAGTCATGAATGTACTTTCTGATGTGTGGAAATTAATGAAAGTATTAGAAATCAAAATAGTCTTCAAAACACGATACGAGACAAAGGGTTGAGTTAAATTGTCAAATGCGGACTAGTCGAAATTATAGTCTCTTATATTTCTGTAGAAAAGAAACAAGTTGAAGAAAGCAAGAATTATATCGAACTTCCTAGGGAGTTAAGTTTTACGGATCAGAATCTTGCAGAACTCGGAAAACAATATCTCCACATGTTTCTAAACATATAATACTCCATCAAAGTAGAAAGAAGGAATTCAGGTTTGATTGTCGTAAAATAGAAAATTTCACAAAACGTTCTTTTCTCCTCGCATTTTACCCCAACGACGCAGCATCTCTATTAATCATTTTCTGTTCACAGCGCCGGCCCAGCGATCAACTGGCTTCTACAACTCGAGACCTTGCAACATCGAATACCCAACTTTTCGCCGTCGCATCCTTTACGAATTCACTCCCGCTCCTGTGACTGTTCTAGGTGGATTCCTCCATCGATTATCGTATTAGCGCTCTTCTCAGCGAAATAATTTTTACCTCATAACAAGGATCATCAGAGAAAATGGTGAAGAGCATGTTAATGGTGAAGGAAAGAAAGCAAGAATTTGCACAACACGGAGGATAAGAAATGTTTGAGAATAAACAGGCGATATAAATAGTGCGGAAGAATAGGGGGTACGAGGAATACATAAAGGAAAAAAGAACCGGGTAGAGGACAGAAGTCCAGAGAAACAAAAAGGAAATATGGATAAAAAGCATTCGTTGTAAAGGAGAGAGAAAAGCGAAGAGAAGCAAGTGAAAACAATAGTGGTTATGAATACAATTACAAAAGGTTCCACTAAAAAGAAGTGAATATTGAAATGAAAACAAACAAGCATGGTAGAAATACCCCAACAGCTAAGTGGTGTAACCCATTAAAATAACGAAAACGAGGCAAAACGAAAGGAGAGGAGGAAATGTCAACAGATCTTCCGGTTTACTTTGTTGAGGACACGGCAATCTGTACGATTGTATCACGGATCAAAAGAAATGAAATACGACGTCTCTCCGGTCCTCACCCTCCAAAACGCCACCTCGACGTGGAAGAGCATGAAATGCTGAGCAATAAGAAGAATTCGTGCAAGTGGCAGCGGAACTGCGGTTTTCACGTCCACTTCTCCATTAATAGCCCCGCGCGATGATGATGATTCCAAAGGAATTCGCTTTAATTGACGACGCGATCGTGAATGGAGTCCGCATTAGTCAAGCTCTCGATGGCGGCGATTCCGGCCGAAGCATTCCGCCAAAAGTGTCGGGAGGAAATCTCGAGAGGCCTCGTCCTGGCTGCGTAACTGGCGAACGGGAAGCCCGAGCCCGTGACCTCAGAGGCGGAACCGGTCCGCGAGCGTTTGGACAGCCCCGAGGAGTAACTGGCGATCGCCTGCTGCCTCATCGGCGGCGACACGAATTTCAAATCCAGCGGGAACGCTGCTCAAACTAGTCTGCTAAATAGCTTCCAGCTCATTTCGAAACTGGAAGCGAGATTTCGTCAAACATATGCCGTCCGTTGATATCGACTGGCGCACCGGTCATTCAGCGCGGATTTATTCGTGTGCTCGTGCTCTCCAGGATCTTTCCACGGCGCTTCGCGACGAGGATTTCACGGTTTCCAAAATAATACGAATATCCTCATTTCAATATTATCGACGGATCGTGCATTTGCCAATGAAAATAAATATTTCTGGATTAGGAACTGTGTTTCTCTGAAAATATTCAAGTGACAAAAAAAGTTTCATTTAAAGTTTTTACATTTTTTTTAGGGAGAGATATTTACTATTTGATGAATACTATTATAAATGTATGATACATGTTTACATAAATAATGGACGTCTAAAAAGAATATAGAGACAAAAATATGTTTTTGTATCATCAAATTTTCTAATAACGACTTTTTATGTAATAAAAATTAACCAGATGGATAAAGGGGGTGAGTGATTCACTTGTTGTTGGAAAATGGAAATTTGCCTCCTTTGTAAGGTTTATCAACATTTTCTTTGTCTTAGATTTCCGTCTCCGGAGCAAATATGTCATTCTTTTAAGTATTTAGTTTTCAATAAATAAGTATTTAGTGGTTTTAAGTATTCATTTAGAGCATTTTACAATAGGTAGGATCCAATTGACAAAAACTTCCGTTAACATGATTTTTTGAAATAAAACTTTCGTAGTTTTTGGGGAGAAAGAAGTAAAAATTCCGGAACACGAAGAAGCACTCTTCAAATGTTTTCGAGACTATTTCAATAAGTCCTCAATTAACTACGTTGTCTCATAATTTATATCAGGGATTGTCAGCTTTACGTTTACCGCGGTAAGGAGTCAACTCTGAACTTGACGTATAGCTAGATGACCAGGGTCAACTGAGTCATGAGACGTGGGATCGTAGCATAATAATTGAGTTCCTGACTTGTTCACTCTTTTATGATTGAGGTACTTTTAATCTTGAGAAGTTTTTCAGAAGAAAAAGAAACACCGAATTCTCCTAAAAAATGGAGCATACGAAACGATTTTCCGAAGATATGTATACGTCAAATGATTGTAATTAACCTCATAATTTTATTCAATTAGCAGCGACAACCACGATCTCTAAAATATTATAATTATATTATAATACTAACACTGGCATCGACCATCATAAGAATGGATACGCCAAGGAAGATACAATAAGACAAGTACGATGAAGATGACTAAAAGAGAGGAGCAAAAAGTTAAAAAACAACTACTTTGAAAGCAAGCATGGATGTAATTGGATCCGTAGGGTCAGCCCGCTTCCAAATACGGGGCCTTCCCGCCCTCTGCGTCTGTTTCCTGTAGAAGCGAAGTCCCCAAGACCAAGCGACGCGTCGTGCCGGAAGGCGATGGGCTGGCGAAAGGATCCCAGAGTACACGGCCTCCAAAGATGAACTCAGAAGATACCAACGCACGATTCGAATGAATAAGACTCGATGTGTTAAATACGATTGTAAATTTAAGTGAAAACTGGAGCTCATCAGTAGCCAACCTACGCGCGGTAGTGTACGGGTGAATGGGAGTGGGAGGGATCCTGTGTGGGGTCACCGAAAATAATATAAAGACGTTCATTTGAACTGAAATGTAGTAAAAGGAACTATTAACGAACCTTTTAAAAATTTCAAATTTTTACGTTATCTTAATCACAGCATGAGAACCGTTTGTGACTTGAATGTAGGGATCCCGTGAAGTATAAGAACGAAATTGAACCTCACAATAAAATATTCTTTGTTTTAAGAAAATGTTCCGTCTAGCATTGTATTAAATAGACTCCTGTTTTTCACGTCTTCCAAGAACATAGCTGTCTGAACACAGAGCGCATATAGAGAAGAGCAAATTCAGTCAAAGCTTGTTCACAGCACACGTGGGCATGTAAGCTTCGAAAACAAGAACGTTTTTGATCGAATTCCAGACATATTGATTCACACACATACAATATTGCAGTTTCTGAATTCTTGTGAGGTCTCGGAAGTCAACCAGTCGTTGTCTCATCATACGCAGCTGAGGACATGGGACACTTGCAATCGGATTGCCACCACTCTTCAGCGTTGCAATGAATGTAAGCATCACTCAATCTCTGATTATGATCATTTTCACGTACTCGAGAAATGTGTCAAAAACTTAGTTTACTTGATCCTAATAGACCTAACACCTCCCATATGGACCTGTCGTTTTTTTAAATTTATGAAAGCTTAAAAACTTTATATTTATTCATTTTTTAAATGCTTTCACGATGTTCAGATCATGAGGCCTCATCTTCCGCCTAACCGTTGGTCTTGGGTCAGGGAATTGGGAAGGCGAGATGTTGGGTTGCCGAACCGACATTTGTCTGGAATAGGTGAGGGAAACCTCAGATGAAAATCTCGCCTAGTTCGGCCGAGAAGGGTTGGAATCCACAATCTACCGCTCAGCCAATGGGATCGAGGGGACCTAAACGCTACCACTACACCACCGCTGTTGCTTTAAAATCTCGCTTTCATAATTTTGATTTCTTTTACTAGGAGAACCAATAAAATTAGTTTTCAGTGTTCATTAATAATTAATGACTAACTTATGTTAATTTTCGTTCTTCAATTTCGGCTTCGGCAATTTTGACTGAAATAACATGTGAGCCCATTGCTTACATCTACTTCATTGCACACAATAAACTCAGATTTCATTACGTATTCACCTGGGTAGCGTCACTTAATTTCATCTCGCACAGACACTGAACTAAGTACATCTTGAATTGTACATTGCATTAAGTCATTCTAGTGGCGAATGTGTTTCGCACATATTTGTCTCCTTTCGTCGAAAGATGAAGCGTCCGATTCGACGCTTTGTTGCGCGCATCCCCACGCCCAGATCGGGGCAACAGGATGCCCCGAGCCGCTCCCAGCTCGCTCCCAGCTCGCCCCCGAGCTTCAACCCCCGCCTCCCATCCCCGAGGCGTGCGCCGCGCTGAACTGATTTCCTCCGCAATTACACGCTTCGGTTTTAATTCTTCTACCAAATAGCAGAGTATAGGCGAGCGGGAAGATCTCGTTAAATATAATTATACAATCACAATGGCCTTTTTCTTTTCTACGCAACCCGGCTATCAAGGAGTATTTCTCCACATATATAATGAAAGTCTAATCCGTTGCTCCGAAATGAGGCTTAGGAGAGGAGTTTGGTCCACGCAGGAGGAGATCACGTGGGAGTGGGGGCGAAGAAGGTGGAAACGAGTCGAGACGAAGGAGGGCGGAAAGGTTAAGTGGAATGGTTGGAGATCGTGCACACGATGGTGGAATGAAATCAGAAGGAAGATGACTCAGTTGGAGAACGGGGAGAGGAAGCGGTAGCATTCGAGTAGTGAGCACCAAGAGATAGAAGAGACGCGACAGAGAGGAGACAGAACAGGATCGAAGAGGAAAGAGGCAGTGTAATGAGGATGGTGACAGAGGCAACGGGGATTGAAGGTGGGACCAGCGCTCCAAGTCAGTCAAATCACAGAGATGTATAATTGTTTTCTTTATTTTTATCCAATTGTTATCAAACACAACAATGTGAATAACTCTACAAAAATTAACGTCCATTATATAATATAACTAGATAAATAATTGATAACTGATCACCAGACGACGACTTAAATCCAAGTCGAAACGTGGTGAGCTCTTAACAAAATATATAAATTATTCGTCCATAAAAGGTCGCGAGTCTTCAATTATTTATTTAATATGAATAATCGTGACGAAAAAAACACGATTTAGTTTGTATCTATCAGTTAATAATATAGTACAAGCAATATTCGGGACCTCGCTCGACTCGTTTGAAATGCAGAAGAGCGTGTAAAAGAGTGGCAGTCGAGCGCAACGCTATCGTGATTTATGCATCACACCTCGGGAAAAGTCAAATAGCTTTCTCAAACGTCTGGTGACCTGCAGGTAAAAGTGGTTTAAAAAAGACTACGGACTGCAAATCGACGTAAGTTTCCATCATTTTCGTCATTCAAAAGTTGTTGTTTTTTAAAAAAATAAGCGTTTTCTCCATAAGACGTAATGTATTACACCAATTATAATTGCAATTATCTCGTTTAAATGACCTGCAAGGTATGTTTTACAAGTTGAAATCGCAATAATGTTACTCCGTTTATTTATGCCCATTTATGATATTTTAGTGATTTAATTCTGCTTACGTTAGTACTACCTTAAGACGTGGAACAGTAGCGCCGTGACGATAACTGTCAAGAAAAAGGAAAACACAAAAACAATTGTAATGATAGAATACTTCGGGAAGGAAGGTTGCCATGCAGGACGGTAATTCGGATCCTCCGCTCTCCACCGGAGAAAGAACCAGCCGAGGAAGACGAAGCACACAAGAAGACGCGGCCTCACGCGAATAGATGCGAACGAGACGTTTGTGGCGGCTGCTTCGCCTCGGAATGTAGTTCACAAACCAGTAGAGTGAGCTGGTGACGTCGCCGCGTGCTCTAGGAGGCACTTCGTGTAAATCATCTTTGAACTATAAAGAAGAGCGGCCATCGGAGGAGTCGCATTTAGCGCGCGCCCCCGCGCCAACGAAGCTACGAGGGAGACTCCGCTAATGATCTCCTGCGGTGTGGGATGTCGGAAAACCTCTCCACGTAGGAACACGACGCACAATGGGGTTTACACCGCGGAGGTGATTACTCTCAAGTCGAAAACACCGATAAACATTTCTTTTTAAATATCTCACCCAACTTCAAGGTACATCCTCGTTAAAAATAAAGGTTTATTAGGAAATTTAAGGGAACAACATTATTTCCTGAAATGTATGTTCATTTCGAAGATTTCTAGAGTGATCTCGAGTTTTAAATATATATTTCGATGGTACATCGCCATAATTGATTAACAAAATCAGAGAACGTAACAAATGAAAATTCACAAACCATCTCCTACAGCCTTATGAAACGAGTGGAATGTGCTAGGCGGAATTAGATCCCAAGTTTTTATGATTCGTGTACAAAATATCCACGTTTCGTTCATTTATAATTCCACTTTTGGCAATCCGTAAAGAAGAAAGCGCAGTGAAAGAAGGAGCGGGGCAACTGCAGAGAGAAAGGGCGAGGTCGAATGTGTAGCGTGGGTGACGTGGCCACTACTCCCACGCTCCCCCTCGCCCTCGAGCCTCACCCCCTGCACCACGCCGTGTCGTCTCCACTTCGCTCCCGTGAGCCTGCGTGCGTGACAGGCGAAGACAGGAGGCGCAACGACCGCAGGTCCCAGTGCAGCGCCCACCGGCAAACGTCCCTCCGTCCGCCCGGACTAACGATTTCGTACAAAAATAACACATAAAATAAACAATCAAGAGGGAAAGTACAGCGTAATATAAATTTGTTGAAAATCCACTATGATGGGCGAAAACAATTAAAACGTGTAAAGCATACAATCAATGGCGCAATAAATAAAAACGATAACTCCGTGTTAATTCTCGGAACAAAAGGACAAAATAAGGCAAAACAAAAAATATGGGAAGTCAACACGAGTCCGAGAAGAAAAGTAAATAAATATGTGCCGACAACAAAAATTAAAAATTGATAAAAATCGATCATAAAGCGGTTATCGTGCAAATAACGCGTTTGATTGAGAGGACAGTCGCCCCGAAACACGCTCCGGGCGCAGACACGGACTTCCGACGCGATTTCAGTATGATCTCATTTTTATCCCTCGTCGCGCTTTGCTTCTGGAGTAAGAGCAAGTACCCTCCATTTTCTCATTATTGCCTTCACCTCATCTTTCTTGACCTCCGACAGATGGCACCATCTGGCTCTCGGCAGAGACTTGTTGCCCAAGAAGAATGAAGTTCCCACACGTACCCCATCTATTCATTACGTACAAGCATATCATCTCTCCCGAAACACACAACAGTTCACACTTGACACCCAAATCCACACACCACGCATGCTACCACAACACCTCGTGGTGAATGAGATCGAGCAACCTCTCACTACGCGTCCCAAAGAGCCACTCCACCAGCACGCCCCTCCGCTGACCGCCAGATGTTATCAAGAGCTCCCGTCGCAAAGCCCCCTGACGACACCTCATTACTGGCACGTTAATTACAATTCCCGCGCCCGCCCCCTGTCCGTCCGTCCCTCCACGTCAAAAGATGCGCGCGGCGGCGGCGGCCACAGACGTGGGCGTGGGTGGACGGCGGCGGCGGCCAACAGCCAGCGATTCAAGGCTGCATCGTCAGTTGTGTAAACAACAATGAATACAGTCAACTTAATGAGCAGAGCCGGTCGTCGGCGCCGCACTGCTTGTCCGGATACTTCTACGAATGTCAGATTCGGACAATTCCTTCTCCCAACCTACAACACCTACTCCCACTCCCGCCACGCGAGCACTTCAATTCCCGAATATTACTCAAGAGTGCAACAAATAACTTTACAAATCACTACATTACATAAATTTGAAAATAGCCAAACCTCTTTAGTCCGGCTTTGTACGACCTGGCCACGACCGTTAATTAAAAGAATTGCTGCTTTCATTACATTTTCATGATCGTTCTCTGCATTGTTTTTACAACGTAATCACATTTTTTGTTTTGTTTTGTTTTTAATGTAAGAGATAAGCATACCATATACTGTAGATATAATGATATATGTACGTAACTCTAGTTCATTCAATTCGAGACAGTCCGGAAAAATTCCCAATCGCAAAAAACGCCTCAGGATTGTGTCGGATTAAAGACGTACAACTGCACAATACCTAAATAATTCGCTCCATTCACGAGCAGCATTTTCTTCAACGCCTACTTACTATTTTATTAATTCTTATACAATACAAGGAAAACGTTAATCACGCTATTTTTAATGACGCCGACTATCACAGATGTTTCAATAAATTTTGCATAATATTGTTTCATTTTCTCAACAAACATTGTAAATACATAATAGAAAGATTTAACAACATCCACTTCCAAGAAATTGCATCAGAATCACGAATAGACGTGTGGCACTACACCTCAAACTGGGTAAAACCGAACAGTGTTATGAATATTAAAGAAAATATTTTAGACTCACAATATCGATCTCTATGAACATATTCTGTGGCAACAGGTATTTAACGATGTATGCTGCATCAAACGATATTGATAAGCGTGGATCTAAAAAATCAAAGAGGGAATGTGTTCTTGGTTTCAGATTAAGGCAACGGAACAAATGAATTACAAAAACATCGTGGAAGAGAGAACAACACTGCTACGCTACATGAAAATAACAGTGTGAATACCACTTTCTTGTATAGTCAACTGTTTTAGTTAACTTTGTTGAGTAAAATATTTATAAAATGAAATTATGCAGAATGTTGCTCAATATTCAGATCCTCAAAGTGTTACTCTAGACACAATGAACGACAAATTTGAAAAAATGCAAAGGTGTAGATATTGATTGTTATAAAACTTTCCAATAGTTAAGGAAATATTATAAGTACCAACACAGGAATAGTAGGAACGTATTTTAAACAGTAGGAAGTTGTAAACCCGTGAGACGCATGGCTGTGCGAGGAGAAAAAGCAGGGGTACAAAGAGCAATGACAAATGGCCTGAACCTCTGAGTCACGGCTACTTCCAGTCTAAGGACCTGTTCTGACCTTGACCTACCATCGGTGAGTGCGAAGGATGCTGCTTTTTATATACTTTTGGACAACCAAGAAAAACTTTTGTGTGGGGGGGAAGAAGGATATTGAATTGTAAACGTTCCGAAGACTCCGAATACTAGGAGTAGAATAGCTATAGCAGTTTAAGCGATCTTAATTTTATAAATGGAACAATGACAAATTATCTCGTGAACTTTAGCATGGTTCGAAAAGAAGTATTTTTATAGAATGGAGTTAGTCGTTGACAACATTTTAAAAAAATCATACAGTAGAAAATCAACAATTAAGTATTCGTAATTATTGAAAGAAAATGTAAAAAGAGCCACTTAAAATTTCCGCAACAACTTTTCGGTTCAGATCTTTGAGTTTATAAATAATATAAAAAATACAGCGGAGAAATTTGGTGTTTTAAAGGAACAGAAACTTGTACTGGGTTTGTGGGGGTTTGTGGGGCTTTGTATTTTGAGCATTTTATTTGCGTTATTAGAGGATCTAGGGGTTAAATTTGAACACTCTCCCTACGTCACTCTCCTCTGTTACCCCCTCCATACACCATTGATGACCGCAAAGACGCCTCAATCTTGCAGGGCAACTTCAACTCCAATATCGAGTGCTTGAGAACAAGAATGGTATAATTCATTAATAATACTTAAAACAAATCCTGAAGAATATAATTTCTCTTTAACAACTCACATAATAAAAATTTCACTTTTAATAATCAACAAGTTAAAATGAAGTTTTCAAAAATAACTTCATACTACAACAAAGAGAAATTAATCAATTTTCTGACTTAACATCATTCATGCACTAGATGGCAGAAACACCGTATTTTTTCTCAATTGCCCCATTTCTATACTAACCACTGTGACAAACTACGGCTTGTAACTGCTTTTTTGACAAAAAATTTATTTGGATATAACGTTCAGCATGGTTATTATTTATTTTGGTTACAAATATTTTACATTTTACTGTAGTTATTAATACAAAATGTAAACAGAAAATTCGCCTGAATTAATACATTGACAATTAACGCTTTAAGTAAAGCCCAGAAACATAATTTTTTTTCATGGGTAGGGGGAGGGGCGGGCACATTTTTTACCAAGAAATTATGGACGATAACTTTAAAGTTAATTGTCCTTTAAGTACAATAAATCTGTTCCATTGAAGTTCACGTTCTTAACCAGTAAACAAATAATAAGTTTACAATGTTTCTCGGGCCCCTGTGCCTCCCTTGGCTACGTGCATCCTTTGGATATAAACTTTATGTTGATATACCATCAACTGTTAAAGAATCAGTTTCTCTATTAATTTTTTAATCCTAACAACGATAGAATTCACATTTTTTTCACCAGCGCAAGGAACAATGACTTACATAGTACACCATTCATAGAACAATAGTTATGATCAAAACAGTTGGTTTTGGATAGTGTTGCTGCGTGTAAGAAAACTTGCACTGAAAATAATACCTGAGCTGGGGTAGCTGATGTACTGACTGCCAGCCGGGCAGACAACACATGATCTGGCACAGCTAACATCCGTCTGCTATGACGTGAATTTTCGACCTCCTGTATCACAGGTACAGTATCAGCTCTCTCAGGATAAGAAAAGGGAACCTATAGTAGATGATCTTGTCAACCAGTAAGCATATAATATTGATTCGACGTGAGTCGACGTCGACTATCTGCATGCTTTCTTCTCGATATCTTGTTCTCGATTTTCTTGACAATACTCATTTTTCTTACAACTCCATGGTCTTACGTTGTTTCATCACCGGCGTACAGCAAACGTTCGGCAAAATAATTTCGACGTCAGTCATCAGATATCCGACCGCGCCAGTATTCGATCCCGGGTCTTTCCCTCTAAAGGCGCGAACACTAGCTTTGAACTACCGCAGTATGATGTTTCTTATCTTGTGTTACGTTGTCTAAGAGTTGACTCCATAGTATTAGTACCATGAATAGTAAATACGTAAAATAGTAATCATCTATAAAATCTTGAAAAATATATCTTTAAATACAAAAAAAAAAAAGTTTTTATGTATCCAAACGTTTCTTTATTTTGAATATACTTGAAATTTACTCTTATTAGATTAATACATTTGAAAATATCATTATTTAAATAATAATTAGGTATTCGCCAACATTAACCTTCAGAAATTCCATATATCATCAGTGTACGTCTGCTCGACGTCAAGAAAACACTGAGAATATTCTTCGTCTAGACTTCAAATTTCGGGCTACGCAACGTCGGGATGGCGTCGTTTAGTCGTTGTAATGAATCATTTTGTTCCAGTAAACAACCATTCATGGTTTGCGAAAGCCATGGTCGTTTTGATTCCGTAAAACAATTGCTGATGCTGCCGCGCCTCAGTCATGAGTCAAAGAACCCAATGCATAGAAGGCAGCGCAGCCGAGTGTCATTTAGCTGCAACTGCGAACGAGATCAGCGGCGAGGAACAAACGACAGTTCTTGTTAAGTCAGATTTTTGAGCGGGGTTGAGCTGTTGAGCGCAAAACATATAAGCTATAGCTGTTGATGTAACTTCCTTCCTCCCAGACAAAACAGCGTTAGCTTCCGCAATGATAGAAATTTGGTCTCGTTCAGACGAAAACTGTTTTAGGGCAGCTACAGCATAAGCTGTGGCAGCTAATGGTACTGGCTGTCCGCTAGATAGCCAATATGTGAGCTATCACAGCTAACTTCAGGTTCACCTATCTAATTTTTTTTTCGTGTGTGAAGTTATACTCACACCATTTATACACAAAACAGAATGAAGGTTTTAAAAAATTACTTACACCATTCTTGTTCTAAACAGCTCAATATTGTTCAGGGTTTCACGTTTACCCTCACTACATCTAAAATTAATAATAATTAGAAAGCACTGACTCAGGATCAGATAGCGTAGAACGACAGCCAACCATAGTCCCAGAGCTCAAAATTCACATCAGGAAGCGCGTACCTGAGAAAAGGTGACTAAAATCTGTACGCCCTTGGTAGTCTCAGTAAAAATAACTTAATGATTTTCAACACGCACAGACCATCCTAAATCCCATATTACAAATTAAAATATTCCATAAGTTCCAATCACAGCTAGCAATTTTTCTTAAATATATTCGATATTACTAAAAAGAATCAGATAAGGAATGTCAGCTTCCCAGACCAAACATAGAACATATCAGGAGAGCTGATCAAACCAATAATTTCTCAATGTTACTTCTATATTTCCAACAAAGAAAATGTCATGTTTTACATGTTTAGCGACAGTGTGAATACAGAGAAAAATACATAGCGTGTAATGTTTGACATCTCAAGTGGTACAGGAGGTAATATCTCCTAAGAAACATGAAATATATGCATTTTCCATTTGTAAGAAAGCTAATTAAAATACACTAATACCTTTGGGAGCAATGTCAAGTAGAGTGGACACAAATTAGCGTATCTCCAAAGAAATTGGCCAGAATTTCATGTGCCTAAATCATTTTAGTGTTTTGCCAATACCGCGTTTCTTTCTATTTTCTGTAGAACAAGAAAACGAACTACGAAAATACAACCAAAAATCTCACACGTATGCAACATTATATACAAGAAAAAGAAACGAAAAAACTCAAAATACAACACACTCCTCGTTGAAACTGTAACAACATTATTTCACCTTCTCTCCACTAATTTTCCATATTTCTATTTTTATTTCTGCATATTTCCGTACCACGGAAAGCAATGGTTGCTAATGATGCTGACTCGAAAGTAGCTTACACCCAAACAACCATGCCCTGACTAATGAAGAGATACCAAATGATACGAATTACTAGTGTCCTACACAATAACTTCTCATACCACGGATCAGCTATAATAACTCATTATATCCATAAAATGAGCACATCACCAAATACACCAGAAGTGAGCCAGCAGAGAAAGCTCTTTAATACTCTCGGAAGAAGAAATTAAATCCCTCATTTGCAAAAAGGTAAGCGACCCTCATTCAGAAGAAAATAAAAACACGTCTGATGCAAGACAATTACTTGTATGTCTGTCCCAGACATAGACTCGAAAGTACCAGTTCTCGGCAATTCCGTGCAAAAAAGACTCTCGTTCACTTGAGCTATCGCAAATTTAGTTTGGATGCGACAAAATTATCCCCAAGGGAATTCATTTTTCCAGATTAATTTACTATTGGTTGATTGATTTCAGACGTAGTTAATTGTTGATTTACTAAAAAATCAGAACTAAATTTCAGTTTCTTAATTTGGTAATTCTAATGACAATCAATGAAAGGTAAGTGAGACATAATTCGGATGTCCTGAATTACGTCCAAAGGCAATAATTATCATCAACCTTGGCAAAATAATACCACTGATGTGTGTGTCAAACATGTTACCAAACTTAAAGTAATGGGCGTGTTATTATAAGTAGATAGAAAAGAATAAGAGTGGCAACTGAAATTCTGGAATCGTCGGTCATCCGATAACTCATTAATGCATTCGATGCACTCGCTCAGCGCCTGAGGGGCTCACTCACCTGAGGACACATCTTGCACTGGTACTTGCGTCCCGCGCCGCCGTTGGATGCCACTACGCCCCCCGCTTGCCCGGCCATCTTGGAGGCGTTGATGGGTTGCGGAACGACGAGCATCGCGGCGGCGGCGGCCGCGGCTGCTGCGGACGCGGCGGCCGGCGTCGCGGCGGCGGCCGGCGGCGACGCCGAGCTGCTGCTG